>JAJOOR010004406.1:0-34882 GCA_036250505.1 Solanum acaule
TATCTTCACTATTTACTACCCCATTATCTTCCTATTCATTGCTAGGAAGACTTCTTCTAGTATAAATAGTGGTGGTCTTCATTTGGTTTGTGATATATTACACAACACACAAGGAAAATATAGAGTGCATAAAGTTTGTCAAAAAGAGAGTTCTTATTAGTTGAAGGGAGCTGTTCTTTTTGTGGAGCTTTGGACTCAACTCTTGTCCAGAGTTGTTGAGTTATACTTTGTGAAGGTTGTTGTATCCTGGAGGGGACAAGTCAAGAAGGACTACTGCTGGACCGGTGAAAAACATTTGCTGCAGTGGGCTTGAATCTCCTTAAAGAGAGCGAGATATCAGCGCCTCAGCCTGAAGAGATTTATTTCTTCATTTTATTTTCAATTGTAATCTTGTATTTTTGTTATATTTTAAGTTTTTCACTAACAGGTAGTTTGGTCGCAAAGCATATTCCAAACACAAAACTTGAATGTGCGTTTAGGTTTATTCTAAAATATTTAATTGAACAAGTTATTTAGGATTAATCTAAATTTGAGGGATCGTTTAGTTGGGAACAAGTTATCTCAAGATTAATTATCCTGAAATTAGTTATCCTAGGATAACTTATTCCACCATGTAAATGAGATAACTTATTCCATCACTATGGTATAAATGGTGGGATAAGCTATCCGAGATATGACAACCAAACAAGACACCAAAATTTTGTCCTTGAATTATTTTTATATTCTAGAACTATTTATTTTTATCCCTCACACCAAACGACCCTTCAAAGTAATCAAGCAACCAAGTTGTCTGATTTATAGACTCCTTGGAGAAGTTAAGAAACAAATCAAACGAATTATATTTTAAAACAAAGCTAGTAAATTATTTGTGCTTCACGCGTCTGAAAATACATCAACTAATTTTGAAATAATATTTTATATAAATTTAGCCGAGATATAAAATTCAGGTATATATAAATTAAAATATTAATAATAAATTGATTACAATAACAACAACAATATGTCTAGTAAAATTGTACAAGTGAGGTCTGGGAAGAGTAGAATATACACAGACTTTATCACTACCTCATGGAAGTACAAAGGTTGTTTCCAAAAAACTCTCAGCTCAAATGCAACAATTCTAGATACAAAGAAGAAAATATAGTGAGTCACAAGGAAACAATGCAAAGTCTACCAAATGGGAGCAACTAGGGGTGGTTGGTTCAGATTTTTTAAATATCAAATCAAACTATTTGTGTAAAAAATTTAAATTTATAAACCAAACCAAACCAAACTAAT
Source organism: Solanum acaule (assembly GCA_036250505.1). Taxonomy (NCBI): domain Eukaryota; kingdom Viridiplantae; phylum Streptophyta; class Magnoliopsida; order Solanales; family Solanaceae; genus Solanum; species Solanum acaule. The sequence continues at coordinate 1,279 of JAJOOR010004406.1, forward strand.
AAAATTTATTTTTTTTTTTGGATTTTTCAACCTTGGGTTGGTTCGGGTTTTTCAAATACCAAACCAAATCATTGTGTAGAATTTTTTAATTTTTTAATCAAACCAAACTAATAAACCTCAGATTTTTTCTGGTTTTTGGATTTTTCCGCTAAAATATGCATACAAACATATAATTAACTTGTGCTCCAAATGTTTTTTTAGTCCAATCAAAAAACAACTATCTAAGGTGTTTCTTAAGAAAATAGCACAAAATATGAGATGAGTGGTGACACTAAAATATTTTATAAAAAATAATAATGAAATCATCATATAAAATAAATATTGCAAAGTCAGAATAAAAATGATTATAATTTAAAAGTACTAAATCATGCTAAAATAAGTCTAATAAGTATTAGTTACATGATTAAACATTAAAGAAAAATTAAAATTAGATTATGTATTTTAAATGTCTAAACCAATGTAAAACTAAAGAACAAATATTCAACATTATTGTCATTCTTAGTGTTGAATTAATTTATTTTGTTAGCATTATTGATTTGATTTCGAATTGAGCTATATTAGAGTTACTAATATATATGGACTATAACCTTTATTTGATCATTCTAAATTCTAAATCTCAAAAAACTTGAAAAAATATGTTAAAAGATAAAAATTATGAAAACGTATAAGTAATATTTAGAAATTACATCAAAGTAAATACTTTTATGTATAAAATAAATTTTAATATATATATATATAATATGTTGGGTTGGTTTGGTCTCGGGTTGACTTTTTTTAGTTAAAACCAAACCAACCCAAGTATAGTCGGGTTTTTTTTTTCCGGTTTGACTCGATTTGCGGTTTGATTCGGTTTTCGGTTCAATTTTGTACACCCCTAGGAGCAACACCTACAACAAAATAGTACAATAATCATAACACAATACACACCATCAATTACAACATACTAGAATTAAGTATTGAAAACAATAATGATGGATATCAACAACAAGAAATACAATAATACAACTAATACAATGACAAATACCAACCACCATAATTAGAGTTAGTATCTTAAATGGTCACTCAATTTTGTATTTTTTTCTCAGAAAGTCATTTAACTTTCTCTTATTACCTCAAAGTCACTCAACTATGAATTCTTCTCTCACAAAGTTACTCAATTATGAACTCTTCTCTTACAAAGCCACTCAACTTTCTTTTATAACTTCAAAGTTACTTAACTATGAATATTTTATATACAAAGTCACTTAATCCATTTAATTGTATTTTTAATTAAAATTTGCTAAGATGGAATTTTTATTTAAAATCAATATCCATTCAAATCATTTAGTGACACGAGCCACTTAAAATATAATATTAACCTTTTTATTTTATCAATTTCCCTCCTAAATTATTCTCTCTACATTCTCTCTTTTTCTAAATAGAAAGAATTAGTTAGATTTTTTATGTTTTGAATTTTTTTATTAACAATCTTCATAGTTTTTAATATGTTAAATATCTCAACAAAATTAAAGATAGTGAATTTGTTTAACTGACTTGGGGAATTTTACTTTTAATTTTTTTTGTAGAGACAATTATACTTTACGTGTGATTGGATGCATCTTTTTTTGAATTAATATAATGCGTTTAATACAGTAGAATAATATCCTTGTGATTTTGACTATGTTTCGCCAAGCAATTTGAAACCATTAAACTGGATCACAGAAGTCTAGTCATTGTTCTCCCTACTAGTTATAGAGTTTTGGACAAGAATGAATAATTTAGGAGGGAAATAGGTAAAATAAAAAGGCCAATATTATATTTTTGATAGATTAAGTTATCAAATTGATTTGAATAAATATTATTTTTATTTCTTACAATTTTGGTTTTAAGTAAAAGTTTTACATTAACAAATTTTAATTGAAATATCAATCAAATAAATTGAGTGATTTTGAAGGTAAAATATCCATAGTCGAGTGACTTTAAAGTTATAAAAGAAAGTTGAATGACTTTGTAAGAAAAGAACTCATAGTTGAGTGACTTTGTAAAAGAAAAACTCATAGTTAAATGACTTTGGGGTTATAAGAGAAAGTTTAGTGACTTTCTGGGAAAAAAACTCAAAGTTGAGTGACCATCTCAGATATTATCCCCCTAATTAAGACAAACACTGCACTATCTACTAACTTCTACTCTTATACATGTCCTCCAAATATGTACCTTTCTATCTAAGGTCATGTCTTTGATGATCTGAAAGATAATTTGTACAGAACCTTTCCCTATTGCCTTGGCATGTCCATATAGCTGGTCCACATACACGATGCTTGCATTACTAGTAAGCCACTGACCAGATACTTGATCACTTAGACCTTCTATTATGCTGAAGTTAATCTAGAGCCCATTTTGAACCCTAAGATTGTATTCATTGATCCAATTTTCCATGTATTCTACAAATTCAAACAGAGACAACAACATAAGAAAGTAAAATAATTAATGTAATACTTGAGTATGTTTTTATTGTATAACCACGTATCTCTACATACAAATGTTATTGTTTCTCACACATGAGCTTCTAAACACCAAGAATAGTAACAAATACTACTGTAAAAGAAAACATGAGTTAACTTATAAACTCTTTTCCTTGTTGTGTCTTCTTGCTATTTCCTGGTATTTTCAAAAAGTCCAAGATTTTATCATTATCGAATGAAACATAGTTTCTTTCATCTCATAAACTTTATATGTTTCTTTTTCAGACTCACTAATAAAAAATTTGATAGCAGTCATCCCAACACGTTCTCCTTCGTACATTAGAAATACTAGACGATTTTTGAATTCATAGCCTGTAGTCGAGAATAATAGATCTAAATATTCTTTAGATGAAAACCCGATAATTCTATCACTTTATTTATAAAGTGTCAGACTCCATATCTTTTTCGTTTCTTCAAAAACCAACCCATCTATTATGTAATTTGAAGTTGAGGTAAGTCAAAAATACCTACCTTTTTATCCAACTTTACCAACATCTTCTTAAAATTGCACCCTTTCCTAAATTCCCCCAATAACATCAAATTTTAGTAGAACTTACTATTTTCTTATGTTGTCATTGGATTCATGGACCAACCAATAGTTTCATCTTTGAAAATGAGATTGTATTTATGTTGATGAAATCATCGATATAAATATCTTTATTAGGTTAGCTATATTGAGTTTACATTAAATTCATTTTTCATTATCAAATTTCTTATAAATAAAAAAAAGCGAAAAACTACTTTATATATATGATTATTTATACTGTATGATCTTTTTAACCCATTTGAAATCGTGACTTTAGGACTATTTTTTTTACACATTTTGCTATTGAGCTGCAATTGTTTTAGGGTGTTTAATGTGTACTATTTATCCATAATTTATAGTATTTATCTTATCTATAATATATTTTTTTAGCGAAGGATATTTAATTGACCACCTTTAATATAGTATAGCTTTGCCATGCGCACACATATAAGAAGTTAGTATCATTTTTTTTCCTGCATTTATTGTTTCTAGTATAATATTTTTAGAGCAACTTTCACATATAGCAAACACAAAATTCATATTTGTATGTTATAACAAAGTTTGCATAATTGCGCTCCATAGCAAACATATATATGTATAATTCGCTATACATATAAAAAAAACAGTTGTATAATTCGCTATACATATATAAAAGAAAGCAGTTGTATACAAAAGATCAATTGTATAATATGTGTATGTATAAAATGAGAAAGAGAGAAAGGCAAAAGAAAACTGGGCAGAGAAATATTTGTATTGTATAATTATAAGTGTATAGGACAAAGATATATGTATTTGCATGTGTATATACAATTCTCTCGCTTTATACAAACAGAAGCGCAATTTATACATTTCGTTTCTGTTTGTATAAGCGAGAGAGGCGAGGGTGGCGAGAGAGATTTGAGAGAGTGGTGAGCGAGATCTGGGAAGAGGGGAGAGAGGGAAACGAAAATATATGTATATATACAATTTCCTCTCGCTTTATACAAACACAAACACATTTTATACATTTGTGTTTGTATAAAAGCGAGAGAGGCGAGCGAGACTACCACCAAACGAGAGTGGCGAGCGAGATTCCACCAGGAAGAGTGGTGAAAATAGCAATAGTTTGCTATAGGGTACAATTAAATCAAAGTATATTTATAGCATTTAATTTGAATTAATAGTTTGCTATTATATACAATTTTCCCATATTTTTATTAGATATAAAGCTTTTAAGTTGACAACAAATATTTAATAGTAATATTATCAATTATATTAGCAGGAGTTAATAAGATGTTAGTCATGTGTTTGCTTTATAGTACTTTGGATCTTATTATAAGAATATTTTTTAATCAACAAAAACATTTGGTTAGGTTAATTCAAATTCTAAAATATACAATTAAAAAAAAAAGACAATCTTTATTCCTTCCTTTTATTTCCCTATAACCTTCAATATTTTCTAATTAAGCAATAATAAATAATTATAATCATAGATCCACTATTTAAAATTGTTTTTGAAGGCCCCAACAATTTGGGGCCTAAAAAAGGTGAATGCTCAAAAGAAAAAATAATAATAAGAAAAAAAATCATCTAACATAGTAATTTTAGAAAAAAATATTTTCTAAAATTCATCTCCAATGTAAAAGTGTCCTTAACACTTCGTGAAGCAAAGTATTGTAGAGGAGTAGATAGCTATATATGAGCAACTTTCACATATAGCAAACACAAAAATCATATTTGTATGCTTTAACTATAGTTTGCATAATTGCGCTCTATATCAAACATTAATATGTATATTTTGCTATACATATATACAAAAGAAGCAATTGTATAATCTATGTTTGTATAAAGCGAGAAAAGAGAGAAAGACAAAAGAAAATTGGGCAGGGGAAAATCTGTATTTGTATAATCATAAATGTATAGGACGAAAATATATGTATTTGTATTTGTATATATAATTTTCTCTCGCTTTATACAAACACAAACGCAATGTATACATTTGTGTTTGTATAAAGTGAGAGAGGCGAGTGAGAGTGGCGAGCGAGATCTGGGAGAGGGGAACGAAAATATATGTACATATACAATTTTCTCTCGCTTTATACAAATACAAACACATTTTATATAGTTGCGTTTGTATAAAAGTGAGAGAGGCGAGGGAGAGACTGCCGAGAGTGGCGAGCGAGATTCACCAGGGAGAGAGGCGAAATAGCAACAGTTTGCTACGGGGTACGTACAATTAAATCAAACTGTGATTATGAAATTTAATTTGAATTAATAATTTGCTATTATATACAATTTTCTAATATATATGGAGAAAGTTACGCCCAGTAACAATGAAAATGAGTGATTTTGATTGTTTGTTTCATATGCTAACTTTCAAGTTCAAAAGTTAGAACTCGTTAAATTTGAAGTTTTATCCATGACACAAACAAGGTTAGAATTTCAAGACCATCCATCTCTAAGGTCATTATCTACTACTTATATATAAGTGACAATAAGCAGACATGAGACAGTCAACATGCTTGCCAACCAAGGTTATCTTTGGAATAGCACTATAACTAGATGGTTCTTGCCCGTGCTAAGCACGGGCCCAACGTTTTATAATTTTACTTGTGAGTTTGATCTACCTATGAAATATAATCGGGATCCAACATAGCAAAAAATATTGTTAAATAATCGTAATTTCAAAAAACACAATGTCCATCATTTAGTAACGGATCACATTTCTTAGCTTGCACGATAAAATAATCCACATCGAATAAGATACAAGCGAGATCCACTATCATTTTCTTTCAAGTTTCAACAATTGGTTCAATATTAAGTTGGTCAAACATTTACAATTTAGCATCCATATTCAAAGCTTATCAAGATACATAATAAGAAGGCAATCGATTATTATTACATAGATATTGAATAGACTATAGAAAATCTACTTGTAAAGAACACTTTGACGCTATTCTTTAAGAATTAACAATTTATTTTATGCTACATAATCAAGACTACTTCAAAAGCAAGTTTTATTACCATCTCAATTAAATATTAAGAAATATTGGAGCAAATAATGAAGAGGAAGTGATTGTACTCTAGATGTGTGATTAACTTTTGAAACAATAGCTTCTCCAAACAGACCTTGAACAACTACTTTTGTCTTCCTTTGCTCAAGTTGAAGCTCATCATAGAAGACCTTATTTGTTATCTCATTTTCAAAGTGAATGAAAATTTTCATGTTTTAGACTTTCTCGCTCAAAGATCGAAATAAATGCTATAAAAATTAATGCAACATTAACAACCTTCACAATATCATTTTCAATGAAAATACAATTAAGTCTCACCTTCAACTTTACGATTTTCGCATAATCAAGTAAGGTTGAATTATAGCAATAAAATAAACATGGGCATACCAATACTCATATTCAATTAAAAGACGACACACATGTATGCCTTTCATTCTCAGCTCTTTCTATTTAGGTATCTGAGAAGGGTTTTTTTAAGTTTTCAACGACATGACTTCTTTTAAAAGATAAAATATTTATCTTTACTTGATATTATAAAAGTAATAAATGAAATAAATAAATATATTTTAAAAATAGTGGACAAATAAAATTAAACAGAAAGGTAGTATAGTAATTTCAACAATAAATAAGAAGACACAAATTTTGCTCATAAATCGCGTTCGTTGAATGCGTTTTATGCCTTTCATTCTCACCTCTTTCTATTTAGGAATCTGAGAAGGGTTTTTTCAAGGTTTCAACGACATGACATTTTTTTAAAAGATAAAATATTCATATATTATAAAAGTAATAAATGAAATAAATAAATATATTTTAAAAATAGTGGACAAATAAAATTAAACGGAACGGGTAATATAGTAATTTCAACAATAAATAAGAAGACACCAAATTTTAGTCATAAATCGTATTCGCTGAATGTGTTTTATACCTTTAATTCTCAACTCTTTCTATTTAGGTATCTGAGAAAAGTTTTTTCAAGTTTTCAACGACATGATTTTTTTAAAAGATAAAATATTTATCCTTTGTTGATATTATAAAAGTAGTAAATGAAATAAATAAATATATTTTAAAAATAGTGGACAAATAAAATTAAACAAAAGGGGTAATATAGTAATTTCACAATAAATAAGAAGAATAAAATTTTACTCATAAATCGCATTCGCTGAATGCGTTTATCCCTTTCATTCTTAGTTCTTACTATTTAGAAATCTGAGAAGGGGTTTTCAAATTTTCAATGACATGACAATTTTTTAAAGGCGAAATGGTCTGATGAATCTTTATACTTGTATGCGTTTGTATTTTAGACCCTTATACTTAATCTTTGGTCAAATGAACCCTTAAACTCAATTAAAATGAAACTTTTAAAACCCTTTGACCATTGACCGAACTTATGTGGCATTTTTTTTGCTGACTCAGTATAGAGCGTGGTATCCACACTCTAAAAGGAGAGTGAAGCAATAAATTTGCTTTAGAAAACTAATTAAATAATAAAGATAAAAAGGCAAAACAAATTAAACTTCTCACCTCTCCTTCCGTCATTGTCATCGTCCCCAACCCCTCCTTCCGTCATTGTCATCGTCCCCAACCCCTCCTTCCGTCATCATCATCGTCCCCAACCCCTCCTTCTGTCATCGTCCCCAAAAATAGTACAAGTCGTTTTAGACATCCTTCTTCCCCAGACCCCCCACGCTTCCATCTCCTTATAGCTGTTGTCATCAATGGACTATCGGAAAATGGCAATTTCCGGTGGATTTCAGCCTCCTCCCTCTCTCCTGTCAACTTTATATCTCTTCTATCAACCCTTTTGATAAGAAAACATATCCCTGCACCACCTACACCTATAATTTTGGATAACTTTTGTTCAAAATATTTCAAATTTTGTGGCTGAAGCTGGTCCAACGACTCAAAATTCTGAAAATGTGATGTTGATTTTGTTTTTTAGTTGCAGTTCTCGGCCTCCAACGAAACTTTTCGATTGCGAATCCGACCTTAAAGTCCGATTTTTACCTATAAAAGGGGAGGTTGTCTTTCCTTCCAGATGCATCGAGAAAAACGATTGAAGAACTACTAGAACAGAGAAAAATCGCAACACTTCAAAGCCTTTAGAGTTTGAAAATTAAAATTAAATGGTAATTTCTTCAGAGTTGTTGTCACTTTCTTAATCCCTAGTCCGTCCCGAATCCATGGCGAAAGTTGAAGCTAATGTTGCATTTTGCTTCGGTTACGATGAATCTTCCATAGTGGTTAGAGCATGGACGATGAAGAGAAATGGAGAGGAGAGCAAACAGATTTTTTTTTCTGTGTTGAGCTGTGGGTTTGATTTTCCGTGCTCTTCTTCTTCAAGCCCTGAAAAATCTGCCACAAGATCCAATGTTAAGAAAAATGTTGTTAATTCATGTTAACAAGTCAAATGCTACTAATCAAGAAAACTTTATTGTCATTTTTTGAAGAAGGAAAGAAATTAGAGGGATGAAGATGGTGATGAGAAATCTAATGGTGGTTGTGGAGCTGAAGGGAAGTTGAGAAATATATTTATTTTATTTTTTAAATAGAATATTTATTATTTAACATTTTGGTTGATAATATCTGATGTGCATTATGACATGGCATTATTATATTTGATGTGGATATGACATGACATTTTGTAAGGGAGAGTGAGTTACACACATGATTGGAGGGGTTTGAAAGTCTTATTTTATTTGAATTTAAGAGTTCAGTTGACAAATGATTAAGTAAGAGGGTCCAGAATACAAACTCGTACAAGTATAAGGGTCCATCAGATCATTTCGCCTTTTTTAAAAGATAAAATATTTATCTTTTCTTGATATTGTAAAAGTAATAAATGAAATAAATAAATATATTTTAAAAATATTAGACAAATAAAATTAAACAAAAGGGGTAGTATAGTAATTTCAATAATAAATAAGAAAGACACAAAATTTTGCTCATAAATCGTATTCGCTGAATCCGTTTTATTCCTTCAATTCTCAGCTCTTTCTATTTAGGTATTTGAGAAGGGTTTTTTCAAGTTTTCAAAGACATGACCTTTTTGAAAAGATAAAATATTTATCTTTTCTTGATATTATAAAAATAATAAATGAAATAAATAAATATATTTTAAAAATAGTGGACAAATAAAATTAAACGAAAGTGGTAATATAGTAATTTCAATAATAAATAATAAGCCACAGAAGACGGACACTCGGAAAGGTTCTCGAGATTCTCAATCGCTCTTTAAAAATAGTAGACAAATAAAATTAAACAGAAGAGGTAATATAGTAATTTCAACAATAAATAAGAAGAAATAAAATTTTACTCACAAATCGCTTTCGCTGAATGCGTTTTATGCCTTTCATTCTTAGCTCTTTCTATTTAATACATTATTTTAAAGACTATTTTAATAATCAAGATACAAATTTTATTAGAGATCATATTATGTGCCATAATATTAAAAATATATTTACGTAATAATCTTTAAAAGTATTTTTAAGAACAATGTATTAGCTATTCAAACACATTTTATTATAAAATAGTTTTAAATTTTCTTTTGTAAAACATGTTAAAACAAGCTTAGCATTTATTATTGTTTGTAAGAAGTTAACCAATAGAAACTCTTCATTTAAACACAATTACAAAAATATTATTATGGACCCTCACAAAAATAAAGACATGTATGAATTTTTCTAGATTTTCATTTTGATAATTAATTATACAATTATTATTTTTGCCCTTAAATGATGTTAGAATTACTAAAATGTCATTGGTCATCCTTCTCATGTCTCTTGCTTAGCACGACCTAATGATTTAGCTTGTTGCTAGAAAATTTGGAGTTTCGCATAATCGTTGAATATTTGTTTCTAATATTGATCAAAATTGTTGATGAAAAATATCTTCAATGTATTTTCCCTTTAAAAGACATGTATATGATATGGAATAATTCTTTTTGCCAAAAAATTTGACCAGAATCATATTTTTTCTATGTTATTTTACCTTTTTAAACATCTTTATCCTTTTAACTTTAATACCTTTTAACTAAAAAATGAAAAAAAATTTAGTTTATTTTAAAATAAAAAAATATATTTTTAAAAATTTCTGAGCAAATTTTCTTCCATTTAACATTACCCATATGAGATTTAGTCTATATATCACAATAAAGGTGTTCATTTCTATTTTGCAGATTGCAATTGATAATCACTACTTATACAATCATCGTCGGTGAAAGCTGGAAGTTGCAAACATTCACAAAAATGAATACTATTTTTTTTTAACATACAAAGTAGTGACCACTTTGGCTTTATACAAACACAAGACACTATTCACAAGTGTCTACACAATAAATTTAACAAAGTGCAGTATCTAAATCTCTTCCACCTTTTTTTTATTCATTTCTCATTTCAATATTTTTCAACCATGTATAATTATTGATTCTAAGAGATTGACTGAAGTATCTAACCCTACCAATATGGATCATATACGAACGAGTCTTTTCCTTTTCCTTCCACACAGAACTCAGAAAGATAAATAAAGAAATGATCATGTAAGCTGCTGTATAAATACTTTTATCAGGTGCAGTTTTACATGCCACACCATAGGCACAGTCGCACAGAGACATAATTCATAATTATTGTACACCAAAAAATAAAAACTTTAATGTGGCGACCCAAGTATATGAGATTGGTGTGGGTTATCAAAATTTAGCTATATATGTCACATTGTATCGTCGAGCTTTCACTGCAAGCAAACTTTGTTTTCGCTGCATCAAATTAAGGAAAGTATTGCAAGATAATAAGTAGATTATAGAATATGTTATTTCAAGTATTTGGAATGCATAATTCGTGTTTCTAACCTTATATTATCTCTTTGAGGAGTGGGCGGCGCAATTCTTGTTTCTTCATTCCTTCTCTAGGAAGGAGAGATGTTGATCAATTCAGGAAAAGCATGATTTCTTTCAGTGCAAAATAAAACGACCAGTATAGTAGTCATTTTATCTGGAATTTTGAGTAGAAACTTTGTAGCTGAAGAGTGAACAGTTCACCGGCCAATTGTCACAAAAACACACACCAATTAAGATCTATATAACATGATATCAATACTAATATAATGAGAAAGCATGAAAATGTGTTATTTATGTTTAAGTGATATCTTTGTGTGAACCTTGATAGTGAACATGATATCATATGTTTTTTCGGTTTTCATGGACATTGTACAACTTCTGTCTATAACGTCAAGCTAAAAAAGGCAACTGCAATGAAAACAAAAGTTGCATATAAGCCACTGCCCATCGCACAGGATGGTGCAAACCAAGGTAACTCATATGATTAGTAAGGTTATGTAGGGAAAAAGAGAGCAATAATGTTGTCTCATCGAGTAGACAATATGGTAAAAAGTTTCAATTTAGGTTTTGTACCCATGGAGATATACTGCCGATTAAATGAAAATAAGGAGCTACATCAAAAAAAAAAAGTAGAGCAAATACATGATAACCATATGGAAAGACATAACAGAGGATTGGCGCCATCTGCTTTTATCAACAACTTTTCCGAATAACCAAGAAAGGCCCCAAGATACGCAACATATACATCTTAGTTAAACAAATCAGTTTCAAAGAAAGAAAACAACATAAGGTTGTCCTATATTAACACAAGCATAAAATTTCATACGTACGCCAATTTAGTGGTTGCCATATTATGCAACACACCAATATCACTTGGAGGAACAAAGTAGAAATATCACTTGGAGGAACAAGTACGTTTCAAAACAAAGAAAAAACTACTTGTTAATTTTGGGGAGAAGCTACAGTAAATAGGCAGATTCAAACTGATCTTTTTTGTATAAATCTAGAAAATTTTCATGAGTAATAGCACGTTGAGTTTCCATAGGTGATATCTTTTCAAATTTAAATATATCTTAGGAACTTTTACATTCTAGAATGAAGAGCTTTGCTTTTATGATTGAAATTTATGTTCTCATGTGCTAAATCAGCCATCAAAATGAGTACTCATGGGAAAAAGAGTAAATTTGCTACATATTCAGGAATTCTATCGATTTTATTTCTCAATATCATATTCAAAAGGTGAGTACATAATTTTTATATTAGAAGTAGTGAAGTTTTTTTAAACCATCTCTTGAGCAAAAAATTTAAGTCGTTAAAGGTCTAACGGCCTCCAGTCGCAGTAGGAACTCGCCCCTACGCCTTCTACCAAATTCATCTCGAGTTTAAACTCCATAACAAAACTCTCGAGAAACTGAATGAATAACTTTTGTACAGTCAAAGACTAACAATAACTTGTAAACAACCAATCATATCAAGGAATGCAGAAATTAATACGAACATCATTCAAAGATCGAGATATTATACACAAACAAAGAAAATAAATAAGAAATTCTCATACTGTGGGAGTTTCTCTAACCGACAGCCACCACTATAAGCCTAAGTGGTGCTACAGCGTCTTGCCCACGCTGCCAGAACTGTCCTATACTTCGCCATCATATAGAACGCTTTAACTTAGTGGATCCACTAGCTTAACTTTACGTGATCATCTAAAAGGTATGACCCGTTAAATCCCATGTTGGCTACATGGTTCCTATGTAGAGTTGCGTTAATATGAACTCGTGTCCCCAATTTGGTGCTCAAGACTACTCTGAAAAAAATATATACTTTAGCTTATATTTTTTAAAAACAAACTTCTTTCTCTAATTTGAATTAATTCCTCAAACAAAGAGGTAATTGCTCTTGAAAACTCTTTCTAAAAAGAACATATCAAAACCATATTTTAATATGATCATTGATGACTCGGGAAGTCATACTGCATAAACATTGATGGTATATCTAGAGACCATACTTTTTAAACATTGATGACATACTCGGTTGTCATACTAATCATGTTTTAAAAACTCTTTCGCAAATCTCATCTTTTTCTTAAAAGAGATAGTACTCAAACTGCTCAAAACTCTTTTGGAAATCTCAGTTTCCTCTCATCTTAAATGTGAAAACATTTATAAACTTCTTTGGGAATACTTAGTTCCCTAATAACTTTTGACAAATGAACTTGACTCTATACTCTTTACTTAACTTGAAACTTGAGCCTAAAAATGAAGTTAAAACGTTCAATAAAGACTCTTGAAAAACTTTAAAGACTTGCTTTGACTTACTTCTTAACTTCTAAGCTTGACTCTAACTTCACTTGACTTTGATCCTAACTTTCCTCGAATTGTATTATGGATTCAAGGGTAATGATGTTATGTTTATGGATGAGTTCTTGATGTTTAGATGTACCTTAGAGTGTTGAAAACAACTATAAAACATAGGTACATTACCAAGGAACATGTATGAAAAAGTGGGGAAGGAATGGGAAGGATTGGCGTCCTTCGCGCTCTGAGAGGCGCGGGGCGCCAGGCTTTAGACTTCAGAGGGGCCTGCTGGGCGCTCTGCAAGGCGCGCCGCCCCAAGGGGGAAACTTCAGAACCCCTGTAGGGGCGCACTGGCTAGCGCGACGCCCCAGCCTTTTCCCTCGAAAATCCAACTTTCTTCCTTAGTTTCTCCAACTCTAAATCCTCTCAACAACAAAGATTCTTTCCCCAAACACTCATAATCATTAAAACCCTCAATATACAATAGATTCAACTCGAAATTCCATTCGGAAACATGCACCAAGCCAACAAGAAACTTCAACAACAGAACCACAAACTTCAACAAACACAACCACAAACTTCAACAGACACAACCAATCTTTACAGACTTTGCTTCTTCTTCTCCTTTCTCCTCTTCTCTCCTTTTTCTCTCAAGAACCTTAACTCTCACTTTTAAAAGGGAAAAATGATTAAAAATCAGCCTATACCCTTAATATAGCCAAAATAAAAGGTTAGGGAAAGGACCAAAATACCCTTACAAATTCGGATGAACTTCCCTGTGCCAACAACCCAACTTCCAAAGGGTATAACTCACTCATACGAACTCGGAATCGAGCAAACTCAGCGGTGTTGGAAAGATCACTCCAAGAGCTATGCAAAAATAACTGGAAATACACCTAAATAATCCTGAGCTACGAGTTATGACTATCTGAAGTTGACTAAAAACTCATTTTTTCCATACTTAGCTAAATTTTCAGATTTTGAATTCTTTCCAAAAATGACTATTTCTAATTCTAAGCTTCTTCATAGCTATTTAAAATTGCCGGATGTTACATTGAATGTCAAGGGTTGAAGGTGTGTGGTGAAATGGGGGCTTAGAACTCAAATTCCAACATTTTGTCTCTGTGCTTACCGTTGTAGCGGGATGGATCCAATTGTAGTGGGATCCCGCTGTAGCAGGACAGTCGTGACTTAAATAGGGTAAAAACCCCCGAAAACGTTATTTTCTACAAAATTCGTTCTTAAGAGCTAAGAAACGACCCAGGGCTATTTCTTGAAGGTTTTTCACCTCTTCTAGCACTAAAAGGTGAGGATTTTACTCCCCTAATCCATTTTTCGATCCGTAGAACTTGGAATCTTAGTTAATTACTATTGGATAAGGGTTTTGATTTGAAACTAATGGTGGAAAAATCCCTAAATTGGGTATTAGGAACTTGGGTTTGGTTTAGGGTTATTGGGTTTGTTATAATCCTGATAATTAGACCTTTGATTGTTGATCCTTGCATTAATTCTATATATTTAGACTACGAAAAAGCGGGAAGAATCTGAAAAGGAAGATTCAAGTGTCTTAGGGGATTCAAACTTGGATTTGAGGTAGGTGATGGTTGTGATTCCATGTTGGTGTGATATATGTTTGTAATTACTTATTATAATGCATGTATGTATGTATGTGAATGTTGCATTATTGATCACCCTAATCGTAAATGAGGATAATTGAATAATTGTATGCCATAAATCACCTCTTGTTGTATGATTGTGGATTGTTGAATGGATCGGGTGTTGCGTTCTGGCACATTAACTTGGATCGATTGCCACGTTCTGGCATAAATATGAGATCGATTGCCACGTTCTAGCATAAACATGGGATCGGTTGCCACGTTCCGGCATAAACATTGGATCGGGTACCACGTTCCGGTATGCTAACAGTTTGGGTATGGGTTCCATGAGAGGACCATTGAATTAGGTTCCGTGAGATGACCATTGAATTGTGTTGTGTATCTACTTGTTATGATTACGTTCATACCTAATGATGATTGATATTGGAAAATTGTATGTTGCTCTAAAAGGATAACCAATAAGTATTGTTGAGAACGTGGAATGTTACATTGATCCTTAAAAGATGACTAATATTTTATATGTTTGGTATGTGCCTGTTTTATAATGTTGTGGTTACTTTCATGTGTTTCACTTATAGGATAGCCGCGTGATCCTACCAGTACATTGTGGTTGTGTACTGATACTGCACTTGCTTGTTCTTTGTTGAGTACAGGGCATCTTCAGACGGCTATTAATAGACCTCAGCTAGGTAACTATTGAGCGTGACTGGATTCAAGGGTGAGCCAGTTCTTTCAAGCTGCCATGGATCTCCCCTGTTTAAGTACACTCTTTTCGGACTCAGACTAATTGTTTAAGGTGTTGTTTAGTTTCGGGGTTGTACCCCTTGTTCTTAGACTTGTCGTTAGTAGAGTTTTGGTACAATGACTTTCAGGTTCTAGGGGTTGAATTTCTGCATTAGTTTGGTTAGTTAATTGTTTAAATCTTTAGAGTTTATGGGGAGTCCATTTTTATTGTCATATAAACATTCTTCCGTATCTTTAAATGTATAGTTTTTGGTTAAGTTGTTTAGTTTGGGTTGTAGTAATGGTTCTCCCATCGGAGGGTTAGTGTGGGTGTCAATCACGACGGTTTGGGTCGTGACAAAATTGGTATCAGAGCCCTAGGTTCGTTGATCTCTTTGTACCTAGTAGAGTCTTGCGGAACGATACGATGACGTCCGTACTTTTCTTCGACATACTATAGGACTTTAGGAAAAACTCACTTATTTCTACTCTTTCGTGCTATGACTTGAATCCAATTGATATATGGGTGATACAAATTGGTATATTTCCTCCTTCACTATATGGTCCGAACTAGAGCAATAAAAGTGGTAACACCATCACTAGCAAGAGAGGATGTGCATAGACTACCGACATTTGAATAGGGTCACTATTCAAAACAATTATCCATTGCCTCTGATAGATGTCCTTTTTGACCAATTGCAAGGTGCATCGGTTTTCTCTAAGATTAATTTAAGGTCTAGTTACCATCAGTTAAAGATTGAGGCGGTTAAGAATTTGGTTAGACCAAGTTCTATGATTGAAATTAGCAGTTTTGTGGGGTTCGCTAACTACTATTATCGCTTGTGATATGAGTTGAGTCCAATTAGTATCTCCTGATTCCAATTAGTATCTCAATGAAGTGAACTAGACGTCGTAGTCCATACTGAAAGGACACAAACAAGTTAATTGGAGCTGAGAAGGTTCCAATTAGTACGTTTATTTATTTATATTTTACTATATGATAAACATACTACTATTAAATTTATTTTAGAGACGTATATGTCGTACCTTGTATTTTACTCTTTTTCTTAAACTAACAAATTTTACTTATCATTGATTTTATAGCAAACAAATGAACAAATTTTCCTAATTATTTTTCTTAATTTTAGTTTAACGACTATTTTCGGATATGCTCTGAGGGATGTTTAATACCTTTCCCTCCAGTAACCAAAATTCTTATTAAGAATTTCACTGGTTTCGCAGATTAAAATAGACTTTATATTCACATATTTAAAAAATGATTTTCCTAATATTTTCCTTAAAATTTAGGTGGTGACTCTAAAATCAACAAACAATTTTTTCAAAAATCAGAGTGTCAGCCATATTATGTTGTTAACTGTTTCGGCTGGTTTGAAATAGGGTGCGACAGTTTGGCGATTCCGCTGGGGTCTTACCTAGGTTTTAACCTTATGAAAACTCAATTTAGGAATAATATTTATGATTACGCATATATTTTCAGCTTATTAATTAATATATTGCTTTAACTGAAAGGTCGCAAGTGAAATTCAAACTTGTGTTCCTTATTTGTTTTAAAACACTACTTGTTATTATTTTCTCCACATTGCCATTTGCACTTTCTATTGAGTCTTTGGTCGTACATGCACACACTGTACCCGCGAGGGGTGTTGTTGCACTCCTCCAAAACTCTCTTTGGATTCCTATTTTTTAGAGTTGGTGAAATTAAGATAGTGCACCTTCTCGCAATTATTCAGTCTCACTCTCAATCATCTATGAAAAAATCTTACTCTTAAAATAGGTCATGTTGCATAGCCTTGGGCAAGACAATATACGGTATTGTTGTTGCATTTAGGAAACCACCCAAATGTCAATGAGTTTCTTCTTTAAAACTCGATGACATAAATTTTGTGTGAAATTGATATAAATTGTCCAAACTTAAACACTTAACGGATTTGGAGCAAATAAACTCATTACACCCATTACCCTATTTTCAGATGAACCTCAACCAAGATTTCTCGAATATCCAAATGGTCATTTCAGCGCCCCACATTCTACAGAATTGATGGAAAAATATCCGGAGGATACACGAGACTGAGATTCGAGGGAACTTAGGAGCATTATTGTCATTTCTGGGGACACAATGCGATAAAGTCTTTGTCACTCAGTTAATGGGGTTTTGGGAATCGAACCCCGTAACTTTCAAATTCCTAGATTTTGAGATCACTCCTACACTAGAGAAGTTCAGTAGTCTTACCGAGCTACTTATTAGAGGGAGTCTACCAATGATCCCATCAGCTATCTATACTGGTGATTTCCTAAGTCTCTTTGATCTACATATATTTCGGTCATTGAGACATGTGGACAGCAGACAGGTCGAGTTAGACTATCTCTTTCAGAGGTTTGGGCGTTCAGAAGGTTACTATGAATATCAACATGAATTTGAATGTACTCACGGAGCAACGGGTTAAAAATGGTATGGTAGTTCGTTGAAAGATTTCAGAGATCCCATAAGATCAATGAAGCTCTTGATACCTTTGTTGGTGTTTTCTAAAAATGGAGCAACAAAAAGAATTGATTGAAATATCTCTCAATATTTTTATTAAGCATAATAGAACTTTAAATAGCCAACTTGATAACATAATGCAGAAAAATATGCATAACAAAAAGGCTAAATAATCTCAACAATTAAAACAATCTAACAAATATTTAAAAATCAAATGCATCCTAAAGATTGGTAACTTATTATGCTAAAAAAATGACTACAGTAACAAAAGCAAACTGAACTTTGTCAAACAACCAACAGTGACATCTGCAGAAAGAAGGAGAAAACAGAAGCAAGTACCATTGAGGCCAAGAGAGAAACAAGCTCGGGTGAGGATGAATCTACACTTTGAGAAGTCTGAGCGACATGTGTCTCACCATCTCGAGGGCACTAGTTCCTCTTCAAAGGAAGGTTTGGGTGCTGAAGTTGCTCGAGATTTTTGATTAAATTTTCATTTTTCCTATCGAGTATCTCAGCCTTAAGTGCTTCTTGGACAAGTACAGGAGCCTCAAAGTAAGGAGTTACATCTCCAGGAATACCTCCTAAATGGTATTTAAGCTGATAAAAATTAAAAACTACTTTACCACAATAGTTTCACTTAATTCTTGACTTCTTTTGAACATAGTGTGGAAACTGATCAGAAGAAGCCAAGAATTAAGTGCAAGTATTGTGGTAAAGTTGTTTCTAGTTTTTATCGGCTTAAGTGCCACTAAAGAGGTATTCGTGGAGATGTAACTCCTTGCTTGGAGGCTCCTATACTTGTGAAAGAAGCACTTAAAGCTGAGATACTTGATAGAAAAAATGATAATCTAAACAATAATTTTGAGCAACTTCAGCACCCAGACCTTCCTTTGAAGAGGTATTGGTGCCCTGGAGATAGTGAGACACGTGCCGCTTAGACTTCTAAAAGTGTAGATTCATCCTCATAAATAGATAATGATATACTAGCTAAGGTGAGCATATACAAATGTATCAACGGGATAATTATATACAAGCTAGGGTAAGCATATACAAGGTCAAGTAAATGAAAGGGGTTGGTGGTGGCATCCAAATAGTCCACATAAAAAGGGATATTTAGGCTCTAACAAGCACTTGTCTCCTAAATGGAATGCGCTAACCCCGAATAATATGATATACAACTTTGATTCGGTGGAAGTGCTTGGCGACGACACTGACAAGGAATTAGGTGTCATAGGTCATCCATTATTCAAAGTACTTGGCTTTATGTTGGTGTTCCGTCAATATTTGGACCCCAAATACTTTCATAATTTGACGGAAGAGATGTTTCGCCTCTCTCTCTAGATCCCTTCATATATGCTCACCGGTCAAGAAGAACCAAATGCTCCCTCTAGTTGCTGGGAGTTGGATCCTGCAGCCCAACCGTTTTTTAAAACTTCTTATGTTGAAATAAAGGCTCAGGGTAAAGAAGTTGCAGATACTTCAAACATAGGAAGGACATGTGGTGAAAGCAAAGACTTAGAAAAGTCCTATGTGATTGGAAACAACAACTTGACAAAGGGTGAAAAGACTCTTAGAGATTCCATGATTGTTGTCAAACAACGTAAAGTGATATATTCAGAAAGAAAAAGGGGAAAGCAGAAGCAAGTACCATTAAAGCCAAAAGACAAACAAAAATAGTTATTGTCGTGGGCTTCTAGACAATGATCAGGGAATTTCATTTATATTAGCCTCTTCATGTGATTCAATTATGCTATAACCCTTAATTTTCTTTGGAACCTCAACACAACCATAAGATCAACCACTGGATTCCTTTTTTAGCCCTTCGATAAATAATTTGTCAACTTCAGAGCTTCTCACAATCGTATTGTTTGTCTCTCTATTTGAAATTAATACTTCAGCTTCATTATAAATTTTGTCTTCATCTTTTCCATTTGCTTCCTATGTTTGATCTAAGTTGGTGATTGTCCTCAATATGGCAAATTATTGATCAGAGACTCAACTTAAGCTACATTTTCTCAATGATTCTCCAAACGGTCATCAATGGAATGTTTAGTTTCAGACATTGTCAGCTCGGGTTCTACTTCAACATCCTTTATATCTGTACTTTTATGGCCAGTTTCAGATTGTTTTTCTTTGATTTCCTTGATAGAAGGTACCATGTCATCAGACTGAACAATTTTAGAATGTTCTTGCTTCTTGCTAATGGCATTAGTGTCTTTCTTCTTCACGTGATGAAGTATATTATATATGGAATATAGGATCATATCTCTTTCAATATTGATGGAAGTCATGGCATATATTGCTCGAGTCTTAGCTACTAAGTACCTTCCCCAGTCTTCTTCTTCTTCTTAAGTAGTTTTCTTAGTTTCAGCCATATTCCTCTTCTTAGCTCGAGAATATCTTTTATGTGTCCTATTTTTCCACACCAATAACATTTGAGAGTCTTATAGTTATTAGTAGGCTCTCTCTCTCCTATCCAGGAGAGCTTGAAGCACCTGAGGATTGAGTGTGTTGTATGTCTCTTGTTTTTCCTTTAAAGTTTCACTACTCGGCAACAAGAACATTTCTTCCCCATCTTTCACAAATACGCCAGTCAACTGTTTGTCTAGTAACTCATGTGATGATAATAAATTCTCAAATTTCTCTAATGATATTTGTTGAGACCATACTGTTAACCTCATTTCTAATTTTGTCGCTTATAGTATGCCTATATATCCATATCAACTTCCTCTTCTTCGAGATGTGCATCTTCTGAACTTGTGAGTGCTTTACTGGATAACACTCCACCCTATAAACAAGGACGGTCTAGCCACCACTTTGTAGAACTTTTACATTTAGGTGGTACCTTTTAATCATACAACACTCTACAGGTAGCCTCTATTTCATCTGTGTTGCCCCAATGCGATGTGACATCATCATCCATGTTCCCACTACCCTGGACTTACAGACCCAACATAGTTAGAACTTTGTCTTTTGGGAATAGATTGTGTGGCAAGCCTTACTTCGACCTCTATTTCATCCAATACAACACTAGATTTGTACTCAAAACATTTCATTTTAGGTAGATCTAGTGAGGGAGAAATAGGATTTCTATCTAAGATCGCCATGGCAAGTGTTCCATTTGCTGGTACCTAGTTGAGGGAATAGTTTGGGGGCTCGAGCATTGTTGTTGAAGAAAATATTGCCATTGCAAAAATGGTCCCCAAATGCCTTAGATCTCACATATGCAAGGTTTTGGGAAGGCTTGTAGTGGTTTCGAATGATGAATCTATAGGTCACTAACCTACTCCACTTTCGATAGTTGTCCCTGTCCATGCGACTGTTTATAAAAAGGTCTCTCAATGAAGGTCTTCTTGCTCTATCAGCCAAAAAGACAATTTGAAAAATGTAAGTTTGTTCCCCATACGACCCCATTAAGATCACTGAATATATTGATGAGGTTGAATGGAACAGAAAAAGGCAAAGGTGTAGTTTCATTTGCTTGTCCATAGAAAGCAGCGTGCTCTTTTTAAGGCTTTGCAAAGTTTTTATATGCCTAATTAGCCAGGACGGGTACAAAAGTCATTTCCAGTTAATTCTGTTAGACAGTTAAGTCGTTAGATTCCAGTTGTGAGTTGAAGCAGTGGAGAGAAAATAGTTAGAGTTTATCTATTAATTCAGTTGTATCATATCATAAGGACATTAATTGAATAATATTTTAAAGATTCTCTTCTACTTTCTCTCTATGTGTGCTTACTTACAACTCTATTCAAGAGATTTTCTTTCATAAGTTCTTTAGGAATTGCATAGCTAATCTCTGCCTAATCAAAAGGCACTGAAAAGTTGTAACACAAAACTAGATTTGTCGATGATCCCACTAATAGTGACAAAGGGGAAAGTGACTTGCCTTCCTATGAGTCTTTTGGAGACACTGAAACTGATCAGGAGGGGCCTCAGGGTGACATCAAGGATGAGAAAATTGTGGATGACTTAGAGAATAGTCTCGATGCTCGTACATTAGGATTGTGAATTTTGGGTAATGAACTGTGCTTAGGGGTAGAGTGATTACTGATTTTTTTTGTGAGGGGAGGGGGAAGAGTGGCTGAGATAGGTGAACTCATATTTCTTTTGAAGGCACACAGTTGGTCATATATGTTCCTTCAAGGTGATATGAGATGCAAAATGAGCAGAGAAGAGACTCGTCAATTCTATATTTTGAGGGCACACGTTTGGTGTTTATATGTGAAGCGAGATTAGCCTCCATTGGATGGATTACCTTAAGCCTTGGATATTTGACGAAGGTTTTCAAATGATCCCATATTGGAGACTTATACCAGAGTTGACAAAGGTGAAATGCTTCCCTTGCCCAATCTACTCTTTGATGTTGTGCACAAAATGATGCATCAGACCACCAATGATGTTTTAGGGGTGGTGAATCATGCAGTAGTACCTTCTCTTCAGGGGGGTTAGGGTAAATGTACCACTTCAAAGGTTGATGGCACTACTGGTTGACAAAGATGGGGAAATTGCAGCACTTCAAGCCTCTCATAGGATGCCATTGATCAGCTGCGCATCACCTATAGACTTGAACATACTGGATTGGTGGCTAAAATTCTAGGCTCAAGTCTGACCTTGCCTACACTCAAGCTCTTTTTGAAACTTAGAGGTCGATTTATTCTGCTAAACTGAAGGGTCTCTTTGAGATGCTTAAGGAATATCTACCATCATCATCCCATTCTTCTCCTCTTCCAGCCTAATCACTCTTAGCCTTCACATTCTCTTTTGTAACCACAAGTTCTTGCTTCTACCTTTTCATTTGTGGTGTACATGTTTTGATTAATGTGACTATTAGGTTTTAGTTTCTAGTTATTGTCTATCTCCTTTGATTATGCAAATTCTTTGTCATAATTGTATGAGTTCTTGCTATAAAGTACTTGTGTAGGTGATAGACCCAGTGGCCATGAGTATTTGAAGTGCCTCTCCTTTTTATAGTCACAGTACTTGTGTGATACTTATAACCCAATTATTCTAACCCGATCCTCTAATGTGTTGCTTTAATAAGTGTCTGGAATGTCATCATCAAAATGAGGATTTTTTTAGACCGAGTAAGAGTTTGATGATTGACAAATAGGGTTACAAATGAGGGGAAGTGGTTACTGAAATGTGCTCATAAAAAACTGAGCCCAGCTGGGATCAGGAGAAGAGGTATCATGTGAAGAAAAGGATTAAAGGTGGTGGATGAAGCACATTTATGACAAAAGACTTAGTTTCATAACGTTTCCTTTCATAGTGGAAGTCTATGAGGAAATGAAAGTTGTATAAAGATGGACATTGATTCTGGCTCAATGAAGGAGATGTCTTGTAATAAGGGTTTCACAACGAACTTTACCCACTTATAAAGAGAACTACAGGACGAACACAATCAAATAAGAGAAAGTTCATATTTGACAGAGTTTTGATTGAAGATTCAAGTGCAGTTGATACAAAGTAACAAGATTAAAGAACTTGTTCCATAGTCTTATGCTTTCTAGTTCTTGAGTCTAGTTTGTTTGTATTGTTTATTATCGAGTTGTAATTTTTCTTTCATATCCTAGATTATTCTACGAGTTGGGGGCAACTTGAAGAAGGTTTCAACAGTTAAGGGTGATTGTTGATACATAGGAATTAGAGTTTAGTTCCTAGGATTGCAAGTGTAGTAATCTAAAACTTTTTTGAGGCTCAGAGTTTATTGAAGTTGAGTTAAATCCTATAGAGATGTAGGTCGTGGTTTATACCCTTTATGAGGCGGAGATTTCCACTATAAAATATTGTGTAATGACTTTACTTGCCTTAATTAAAGCAGTGCTATTAATTTACTACGGAACATATAGAATATACTTGTTCCTTATATGAATTAGGGTGTCAGCATTCCAACACAGTATATCAACAATTAGACATGAAAGATATAATGAAAAACTAGATTTGAAACATATATAGCAATGGAAAAATCTAAAAATGAAAAAATAAAGGCAAGCTGAAAAAATCTGGAAAATAATTTGGAAGATAGAACCTGGAATTTGAAGAGGAGATCGTTTGTACTTCACCGGAGAAGAAAGGATAATTCCATCCCAATCTTATTGCTTCTTGGTCACCAAGATCTGGTTTCTTGTTGCTGGATGGCAAGCCGATGATGTTATGTGGACAAAAAAGGGGGGAAATTAAAATGATGAGGAAGTTGCTAGAGAAGTACAGAGATGCACGCAACGGAGAAACCCTAAAAGATCGGTGACAAGAGAGCACGGTCTTTTTTTAATTCACATAGGGAGTGGAACTGAGATGCAAGAATGTGAACATGTTGTTCCTGTATATATACATAGAGAGAAAAAACTTATTACAGATTTTCTCAATCTAATGAAGATTTACGTGTTGATGCTTGAGGCACAATACATTATTATAATTAAAGGAAAATCATACTAATTATGGAGAGTGCCTACATATAATAAATGGAAAAAATCACACACAATAAATAAGAAAGAAAATGTCTTCCAATTTTCATATGTTTTGTTGGCTTAAATATTTTGGAAAATGTTTACCAAGTAAACTTATGTTCCTCAAATTTAAGGAACATGACTTACCTTAAAAAGTAAAGAAAACAATTTCCAAAACTCTTTTTTCAACCTCACACCTCAAATTTCCATCATGATTCAAGTCTCGGATATAAATTCTCGACACTAATTTGAGATTCAACTCCTGATTCTCGATCCTAGGCTAAATTCTTGACCTTGATTCGAGATCCAACTCCTTAGTCTAAAATTGAGTTTGTATCTGAACTTGGGTTAGGATTAGAGGTCAAATTTTCGGTCGAAGGTCAAGGTTGGGTCCTAAATCAGGTGTCGGGATGGGATTTTGAGTTGAGTGTCAATGTTGGATTTTGGGTTGAGAGTTGAGGGCCATTCTCATGTCAGGTGCTGAGTTTGGGTCCCGAAATGACATTCGGAGTCAGATGTTGGTGTCGAATGCTATTTTGAAAGTTGGGTCAAAGGTCGGTTGTTGGGGTTAGATTTTCAATTCAAAATCGAGTTCCAATTTCTATGTTGGTTCCCAATTCGAGTGTCGTTGTCAGATCAAGGTTTTGAAGTCAGAAGTTGAGTGTCGATGTCAAAGTTTGATCAAGATTCGATAGACGTGTGTCTGGTTGGGTGTCAGGTCCTAGTTCGGAAGTCGAATCCTGATTTAGAAGTTGAGAGTCGGGGTCAATTATTGCACTGGGCTAGGTTTTAGGTTGGGGTTAGGTATCATATCATGGTAGGATCCTAGTTTGAAAGTTGTATCATGATTTGGAAATCGAGACTTATGTCGAAAGTCGGGGTCGGATATTAGGTCATGGTCGGGTATCGATTTGTAAGTCTGGACATGGGTCAGGAGTTGGGGTCGAATCTCGGTCAGGGTCATATTTTACGTCAGGGTCAGGTATCGGCTTCGGTCTGTTCTTGAATCAGGGTTGGTTCTCGAGTTAGTGTCGATCCTAATTCAGGGTCAGGGTTGGATCTCAATTTGGGGTCAGGTCTCGGGGAAGGATCGATCTAGGGTCAGGTCTTAAGTTAGGATCGATCCAGGGTCAGGGTCATGTCACGGGTGGGGATTTTTCCTAGATCGGGGTCTAGTCTCGGGTCAGGATCGGTGCTAGGTCGGATTTTGGGTCTTGTGTCGGGGTTGAGGACCTAAGTCGGGTCTCAGGTTAGGATCCGATCTCAAGTTGAACTTAGTCTTGGGTTGTAGTCTAGTCTTGATCGGGGTCGATCCCAGGGTCTCGAGTCAGAGTCGGGTTGGATCATGGGTCGAGATCGGTTCCCGGGTTAGAGTCGGGTCTCGGTTAGCAATTGGATCTTATGTTGGGATAGAATCTTGGGTCGAGATCGCATCTCGGGTCAAGATTGGGGCTCAGGTCAGAGTCGGAGTCGGGTCTTTAGTCGAGATCGATCATGGGTTGGTGTAAGATGTCTGGTCGGGGACCAGTTTTGGGTCGTTGTCATGCTCGGGTTAGGGATGGATCTTGGGTCGGGGTTAAGTCTCTGGTCGGGTTCGTTCTTGAATCAGAGTTGGATCTTGGACCTTGTTGGGGTCAAATCTCGGGTTGGGGTCGATCCTTGGGTTGGGGTCAGGTGTCAGAATCAGGTTCTAGGTCGAGTATCGGGCTCGAATCATTGATCGATCGTCTAGATCGTGTTTTGGTTTGAGTGTCGAGGTCGGGTCTCAGATCAATTATCAGGGTTAATTTTTGGGTCAAAAAGTATTTTCCACTCTTTAGCCAAAAATAAAAATTATTTTTTGAAAAATGTTTTTCATCTATTAGTCATACACTAGAACATATTTTTCATCCACCAACCAAACATGAGAAAACAAGTAAGAAACCAATTTATTTTTTAAAAAAATATTTTCTAGCAAAACATTGTCAGTGAAAAATATTTTTTGTGGAAAATATTTTCCTTCATACAAAACACAAATATATTTCCTCTACAATTTTAATATCTACAATATGATAATATATGTTTATATATAATTGGAGAGGAAAAAGGTGTCACATATCAACACCACAAAAAATAGTAGTTTTAAAAATTAATTAAATATTACAAAAATGTATTTTACAAAAAAATAAAAAATAAAATAAAGACACATGTAATTGAGGTTAGTTGTTTTTAAATTAGTGGAATCAATTTAAAATTTATGTAAATGTTATCTTTATAATTTTGAGTTGCACAAAGGGTAGTAGTAGATTCCTAAAATATAGGTAACTACTTAAGAATTTTATTCTTCCTTTTAAAACTCCATAATTCAAATATTTTAATTTATAAATCTAAATTTAACAATAAAATAAAAATTACAAACTTACAAATAAAATTTAATCAGTTATTTATTTATTCAAATTTTAAATCTATATCTATATCTATCTATATATAATAAGAAAAGTAAAAAGTGTCACATATCAACACCACAATTATTCTAGAATTCTTAGTATCAACCTATATCTATCTATATATAATAGGAGAGGAAAAAAGTGTCACATGTCAGCACAACAAAAGATAGTATTTTAAAAAATTAATTAAATATTACAAAATTGTATAATACAAAAAAAAAAAAAAAACAAAACAAAGACACAGGTAATTGTGTTTATTGTTTTTAAATTAGTGGGATAAGTTTAAAATTTATGTAAATGTTGTTAAAAGGGCGTGCACCAACCACATCAGAGGTGACAGTTTTTCTGACACATGTCTTGTCGTCTTTTTCACATACGCAGTCTTGCAGGGACCAGGTTCTTGCAATGTTCTTTGTGAGTTCTTGAGAAGACATGTTAACTCTCTTTCTCTTTTGAATGAATGAATCTTCTTGTTGTTCGTCATTTTGATTATATCGACCAATAGAATTATTGTCCATTGGAAAAACAACCTCGTCAATTTCTTTTGGTGAAATACGTTGACGACTTCACCAACCCACTGACAGGACAACTTTACAGCTGTACACCATTATAAATCTGGACGAGAGAACTCTGCCAGGGACCGGGTCCCTGCATTTGTGAGCCACTGAAACAGATAGTCTCGTCTGCTCTTCCTATTGGTGCAGTACACTGCACTTTTCACCTACCACCTGACATGAGCTTTACAGTTGTACCTCATTTGAATCTGGACGAGAGCACTTTGCCAAGGACCGGGTCCCTGTATTTGTGAGGATTATCAAAACACCTAGAATATAACACGTTTGGCGCGAGCAAAGTATGATCTTCTTCTTTCTTTCTTTTCATACGGTGGTGAAAACCCTAAGTCATTAGGGAAAGTGAAGAGGTTCTGATGAAGCTTCGGAAGGTGATGACGGCAATTTGCCGGAGTCTATGGTGGTCTGTCGTCTAATTCTTCTACCATTTCCACTGACATAGGTGTTTTTCTTTTGTTGTTTCATAGGATGGTGTTCTTTTGTTAACTCAATCGATTAGCAATTTAATTTATTCAACTTCTCCATGTGAGATACCTATAACTGAGTATGCTAATTGTTGTTTTACAACTCTTGTAATTGCTTAAGATTTTCATAATATATTGAAAATGCATACCATTTATTGGACATATGTATCAGTAATCGAAATAGTCCTTAATGTACAGAAAAAGTGATTATTTTAATCCTTCATATTTATA
The DNA here is from genome assembly GCA_036250505.1 of Solanum acaule. Lineage (NCBI taxonomy): Eukaryota > Viridiplantae > Streptophyta > Magnoliopsida > Solanales > Solanaceae > Solanum > Solanum acaule. The sequence goes on from JAJOOR010004406.1 coordinate 29,405, forward strand.
CCACTTAATCGAAATAGTCCTTAATGTATAGAAAAGTTATCATTTTAGTCTATATCTACCATGTAATCGAAATACTCCTTAATGTAATAAAAAAGTGATCATTTTAGCCCTAAACCTTGAGCTTGCAAGAACTAGAAAACAATTGCTAACTCAGTTTTTTTTTTCCCTGTAAATGGACAAAATCCTACTCCCTAACGCAGAGTAGTAGATAAAGCAGAGTAATAGTGTAACATAATGGAATAAGTCTTCAATAAACTAAGTGCGATATCAATATTAACAGGCTATCTGGTTTTGACCAACTAATATCAACACTAACAGTTTCTCGTCCACCAAATTAGAACATCTGATATGTGGACAGGCATTTAGATCAAAGAAGCCTTCATCTTCAAGGGGAGTGTTTATATTGGGGAATACTCCAAGTCTCTAACACCAAAGTTAGATAAGGGAGCAAAAATTTTGTTATCTATAAAATTTTTAGAGACAACAAAAATTTAAAGTCCTCTATGATCCTACAAATACCTAGATATTTAGTGTACACTAGTTCTATATAAATGAGGAGGAACATTTGTTATCTGTAAAAAAATATACGTTTTCTTCCAATTACTTATCAATGACTAAAATTCCTCTGTATGGTAATTACATTGCCTTGTTAGTGATCTATCATCTACTATACAAAATTACAGGTAAATCAGATTCATTTATGAAATATGTACGATTGAGCTATGCTTAATTTTAGCAAGAACTAGATGATCTCCATCTCTTATTACTGCAATGTCCTCAATAAGTGCACCATCTTCAGTTACTACTTTTGTGAGAGAGATGCCAAATTTATCAGCACCGATATCAAGTAGCTCTTGTATGGAATCCGGGAAAGGAACAACTCTTCTACGCATATCAGCTTTCTCTAGACAACCGATGGTTATTCTGCCTGGAATTCTTGAATTTCCAATTTTAGTTGAAGAATATTCTGGACCTATCAGTGAATTCTGAAAGAAATTAGCCCTGCTTCTCATTCTGCCATTGGACGAACCATTGTCGCTAGCTACTGATAATGTTTCTTCAGGAGTGAAGATATGTTTTATATCTGCTAGTACAGTAGTGATCATTGGATCTGTTTGCTCTTTCCAATGCTGAAGGAGATTGTTCATGATTATTGTCATGCCTCCTAAAGTTGCTTTAACGGGGTTGAAAAATGAAGTACGATCCAGGCGTAGCAGTTGAGATATTCTTTTGGTTCGAACTGTTTTGGACTGTATGCGTCCACTAGTTACGATACAGTGATTCACCCAAGGTTTGAAACGTTTCTAACACATGTGAAACGAATCCTACAATGTAAGTACAAATACAAGCAATCAAAATAACAGCTGGTTTAGGAAGCAATTCGTCAGTCTATGAGGTCCCTTGCTGTTTTGTTGAAGATTGAATATTCTCTCTTTAAATGAATGAGTGATTTGTTGTTTGTCATGTTAACTATATCAACCATAAAGAGTTATTGACCATTATACAAAACAAACTCGTCCATTCTGATTGGTGTGGTACACTAACGACCTCACCAACCTCTGACGTGACAGCTTTCCAGTTGTATAGCACATAGACCTGGACGAGCATACTCTGCAGAGGACCGGGTCCCTGCATTTGTGAGGAGATCATCAAAACATCTGGGAACAGTAAGACTTATCATTTTCCCCTTTTTTGATGATGACAAACAAACTTTATGCTACCTCGCATGAATTTAACATTCATTCAAAATACATTAGTTCCCCCTATCAGTAGTATTCTCCCTATCAACAGTATTCCCATCCATATCCCCTCTCTTCCACTAGACTGTAATTTCACAATCAAATTCCTCATTTTGACATCATTAAAAAGGAGTAGCAGTAAACATACACAAGCTGGATGCAAAATGTTAGGAATTCAAGGCCATGGGCCACACTGTACATGCACAAGTAAACATAAATAGAGAAGATAAGCATACGAGACAGGGCACAAGAGACAATATCATTAGATCACTGAGTTGACCACAGAAGTCAGCCAAAACAGTACACTTTGCCACTAGAGTTAGATAGAAAGATAGGATGACAGAGAGACATGGCACATTTAGGACGGAGGGGGGGGGGGGAGGGGAGAGAATGTTTTCATCAGCAAGGCAATGCGCTCATTTGCATCGACATGAGCTTGAATGATTTGCTTGTTAAGAGCTTGGACTTCCTCACTGAGGGAGGCTGTTGTCTTCAGCAGTTGCTCATTCTCAGCTCTCAACTTTTTGACCTCATTCTCATCCACAAAATTGGTACCAGGTCCTTTGGATATGGTCCTCTGCAACTGAGCCTTAAGTTGTGCAATCCCAACCTCCTTAGCATTCAGGATAACTATAAGATTAGTCAATTCTCGTTTGAGAGATGCCTGTTGCTCGAGAAGATCTGACACCTGAGACTTACCCTTTGCCTTTCCCTCAACACATTCACACTCGAAGAGGGTTACGACAGAGAACATATGCTTGACAGTACCAGGTACGCCTCTTCCAAGAGGTACTTCAAAGTGTTTGAACACATAGTTCAACATGTATCCATAAGGAATGCCATGTTTGGCGGTCTTCCAAGTCATCACCCTATGCATGTGTTCAAGCATAATTGCAGGAAGATTGATGGCTTCAAGTTCATCGAATTTTTCCATAAGGAACAAATCAGCAGCAAATGCTACAGTTCTCTTCTCAGTCCTTGGTACCAAAACCTTGTTGATGAACTCAAACATCAATTGGTACTCTCCTCTTAGGAGTTTCTTAGGAAGGCCTGTACGTTTGATGTCCCTACATTTGGTGGCTTGTTGGGCAAACTCACTAGAGGGTTTGTATCCTTCAATGGACCATATCCCTTCCACGGGTACACTCAAAATGATGCCCAAGATTTCTTCATTCAGAGAGATTTTAACCCCTCATACTCTTGTCTTGATCCCTCAACCACTTAGAAGCTCCATTTTGTAATAGAATTCACGCACCTCTGGGTCATGCAAATAAGGCACTGGGCTTCAAACAAGTGATCCCAGCTTTGCAGAGATACATGATCAAAATGAGTAGACATACCAAATTTTGTAAGAATTTCTAGATCGAATACTCTTCCATTCAACACCTTTTGTTTCTTCATTTCTGCAATACGTTCTCCCCTGGTCAAAACCCTTTTCTTCCACTAGCTTTTGAACAGGAGGACCTGATCCCTTGACGGGTTTCGGTTTCATAGTAGCCCTTTTAATCACACTCTCCTTCTTCACCAGAGCTTCCTTCACTAACATGTGACCCCCTTTTGCTTTGACCCGTTCAACCTCTGCTTCCTTCTTCCTTTTAACCACAGCTCTAGCAATGTCGTCAGAATCTGTCTCACTTGACCCTATATGTAAAGGAGTTGAAGTAGTTTCCTCATCAGGCATATGACCATCCCTTCTCCGTCTCCGGTTTCTTTTTGTTTGTACTTCGTTTGCAGCCAAGGCATCTCCCATTAATTTATGTCTCATTTCTGGTCACGTATCTTCTTTTTCCTTCTCCAATGGTTTGCAAATCTACCATTTTTCCTTTTCCTTTCCTTTTTCTCTTCTTTTCAGACTTAGTAGGCTCATCGTCACCTGTAGCCTCATGCAAAGTATCAACCACCTCCAGATCTGGAACTGTCACACTCACAACATTTACCCCTTGAACCCCTTTTCTCCACCAAACTAAAGGAGTTTCTTCTTCTTCCTCCTCCTCCTCCTCACTGTCAACATCGAATGATTTAGGAGTTTGGTCGAACACAGGTTGAACACTGTGAGGGACCTATTCCAGCGATCTCAAATTTTGTTCCAACTGAGTTTGTTGAACATATCCTCTGAGAGAGGACAAACTTTGTACGGGCACCAATTTCTATGTTGCTGCTAGAATGTTGGAATCTGGACCCTTGCCCTTAGGCAAATCCCCTTCGAATAGCCACTCAGACTAGTAGATGACACAACTCTAGACCCAACTTCTAACCCTTCCATGGGTGTCTCAAGACTGGGCTTCACAACTGATTGGGCCTCAAAATGTTGGAATTTCTCACTGAATAAAACAAAAGTTGGAGAAAAGGGTAAGATTTCCTTAGATTTAAGTGTATGAGACATCACCACTTCAGTGATGGGAGTGTTAGATTCGCCAGTCTCACCAATCCCACAGAATGGTGTGGACGGAGATTATTCTGGGGCAGGAATTGAGAAATTGAATGAACTGGGAGTTTCAATTTATTGGGAGATAGGGAGTTTTGAAGATGAAGAAGAGTTAGTCATTTTTTTAAGAGAGAGGACAAGAAGATTTGAAGAACGATGAGAGAATTCAAAGCAGATAGGAAGAGATTTGGATTGTTTTTGTCACGCCCCGAGCTACCCCCGAGACGCGGACACGGGACCTAGGACCACAAGTGATCCCAAGCTAACCCTGCTGGCATGATCATGAACATACTAATTATATACTGAATAATAGGAACTGTACGGAAGCTATAATCATAAACAAAATGAAAAGATGGGGAATACCCATATACTATAACTGAGATAAATGAAAATTGATGAGTTTAATACAAAGAAGATATTAACTCAACATTAAGCTGAATTTAACTATGTCTGAAATAAGCCTCTAAACTAACTAGAAATGTTGGGACATGCCCCAACTAAATCTAGAAAAACTGAAACTAAACGACTGAAAAATGAAAGATAACATCACTATCGTCCTCGAAGAATGAGGACTCACCACTATAGTTGTTGAATTGAAGATCGGGAACCGATATTGTCACGCCCCGAGCCTACACCCTGGGCGGGACCGGCACTCGGAGACCATTGCTGGCCCCAAACGAACCCTTGGCCTGGCTTTCTTAACTCGGCGGAAACCTACTCAACAGAATAACTCAAAGCAATGCAATATTGCAAAACAACTTAACTTATAAAATATAGCCATAAGGCAACCCGAATCTCAAAAATAGAATATTTACATATAAATATATAGATAAGAGACTCGAAACCAGCTGACTGACTGTCTGTTTGTCTATGAAGCCTCTAACATACTGATATGGATGTTGGGACAGACCCCGCAACATCCTAAAAAGACAAAACTAAGAACACAAATAATCGAGTCCTCCGGAAAGCAAGGAGGCTCACCACTGACTCTGGTGTGCTCAGCTGAATCAACGACGAGCAGGATGCTGATCCGGGGTACCTGAATCTGCATCATTAAACGATACCGGCCAAATGGCATCAGTACATGGAATGTACGAGTATGCAAGCGGGAAAGCCAAACACAACTTAAGCTTGAAAGGAATAACAAGAGAACACTTACCTCGGCTCTGTACGACTCATGACTAACTGAACTCAATATATATATAGCAATGAGACGCATGCAATATATAAAGCTTGTAAAACAGTATAAACAACTTAGCTTGTTAATGATAAAACAATAACAACTCAACTATACTTATATAAAAGTAATATAAC
>JAJOOR010004408.1:0-44671 GCA_036250505.1 Solanum acaule
AAAATATAGTTACGGATGATATTGACCAACAAATGGCTCAAAGTAACAATGTTGGTTCGTCTTCTCGGTCACATGATCGAGAAATGCAAGTTCAACGTGAGAAAATTGTCCGTACTATGTGGGAGGATTATATTAAAGACTAGTACACTACAATTTATGTTCAATTTTTTTTAATTAAATTAAAGTTAGATGAAACAATTACTTAAGTGGAGAACAAATAGCTTTGTAATAATTTATTATGCGATTTTATAAATTTTTGTTTATTTGATAAGATTGAATAAATAATTGGAGTTATTTTAATAGTTTTACAACTTAAGGGATTTTTATGTTTATGAGAAAATATACAACACAAAAATTCCATATTGCATGTCCAAACAAAACTTCAATTTCATCTCATGATTCCATATCATGATACCATATCGCATGGCCAAACGGGCCCTTAGTTACAATATGGAAAGTCAAAGAATATTTTCTTTAACCACGATATTTTCAAATACTTTCTAAATATCTTGAATTGTTAACCATATTAACTTTAGTACTTTTTATTTAGTTTCTAAATATATATATTTTATTTCAAAAAAAAAAATGAAGATTCTATGTCTGAATTTACATAGAACATTAGTTTGACCCTAATACTCTGAATCAAGCCACACGAATTGAAATGGAGAGAGTACTTGAACCCGATGTTTAGGCATAACTTTCACTTGGAGAAAAGAATGAAGTTTGGTAAGTTAAAACCATTATTTCACTTGATATACACCTCAAATAAGTTCTCCAACATCAAATTCACAATTTCAAGTAGAAGTTAAGTACTGGGCAAAACTGTAAAATAAACATTGATTTGCAAATACTATTTCATTACTTGCAAATAGTATTTGTGTTTAAAGTTATGTCCCAGCACCTTAGATTGAATAGTTAGAAGATTTATGAAAGGCAAGATTCGGCACACTATCTTAAAAAGTACTCGTGAAATATTGAAGATCTCAGAAAGCTGAAATAGAAAAAGCACCTGATTGGTAAAAAACAAAACATATTCTAACTCAAAATCCAGCAACTATGCAAAAATGGTATACAGACCGACCCAACTTGTGGGATTACACTGAATTTGTTTTTGTTGTAATATTGGATCATCAAGATGACTGGAGAGAGACTGATCAGAGCCAAATGACTTGTGGAAAATAAGTGGGACTAAGCTCCTTTCTCTCGTCATTTTTCCCCAAAATTTTAGGATGTTGAAATTCATGAAATTATAAACTAAGAGTTTATCGAGGACTATCCTGAAAAACATGCTTTAAGCATGCATGTTATTACACTCAAATCAAGAGGTCTAAACCTACTGAGTAGATCTCTCTTTATTTCCTAAAACTGCTAAAGTTGTATTCCTCGGCATTAAGGGTGTGCTGGCCACCTCCAAAACAGAGAATAGGTTACAAAGATCTATCAAATCTACAATCTGATCTATATCTTCTATACAAAGTTGTTTACACCAAAAAGTAAAGATACAATACAATTCCGTTTTACTTTATGAATAGAATTGGACCTATCTTCAAAGCATATCCCATTTCTTTACCTCCACACTGAGTAGACTTCCAAAAACTTAGTTTTTTTTTTAACTTGGTAACTTTGTATTATATCACAAAAGTACATGGGTTGTACTCAAACCTTATATAGAAATGCACTCCCAACTATATAGAAATGCACTCCAAACTCCACTTCTCTATTTCTATATTGAGTCTAAAACATCAACTATAGAAGCAGTGTCTTTTGAGTATAATTGATTACACCAAAAACATAACAACAAAAAGCAGTTTAGTTTAACTTCCTGCACACTATTTTCTATGCCTTCAAAATATCTGGAATTTCTCTCTTTCCGAATTGCCCACCATAATGAAACAGGGATAATTCTCCATCTAATTCTGTCTTTTGCAAGGACACTTGCCTCCTCCCAGATATATAAGGCCTCGGTAACTCTCCTAGGCATAGTCCAGGTCCTTCAAAGCTGCTGAGTATATTTGCAGTGTGAAATAGATGATTTGCAATTTCTAAGGTTTCCCCACATAGGAAACACCTAGAGCACAAGGTTATCCCCTTTTTCATTACGTTGACCTGAGTCAGGGCAGCTTCCTTAGCTAGAAGCCAAATAAAGCATGAAACTTTGTGTGGAATTCTGTACTTCCATATTTGTTTCCAAGGCCAGATGGGGCTCTACTGGGTTTATTGATCCATCAACCTATAAGCTTAATGTACTTTGAACTCTCCTCTATTGTTGCCTTTCCACCAAACCATATCCTCATTTGCCTGAAGTCCAGTAAAGTGTCCAACCATGTTGAGGAATTCTGCCAACCTCATCACTTCCCAGTCATTTGGTTGTCTCTTGAAGATGAAATACCACCCTTGTGGTGTCCAGAGTTCTGCAATAGTCCTTTGTTGGAACATTGCCAAATTGTAAATATCAGGGAAAAGGGTTTCCAAGTTACCTTTCTCATGCCATTCATCCTTCCAGAATCTGATCTTGTTCCCATTCTCCACTTTCATCTTGAAGTTGAGTTTAACTTCCTCCCATAAGACTCTTATAGATCTCCATAAACTGGTCCCATAAGGTGTGGTCACAATCTTAGTCATCCAACTGTCTTCATCCTTATATTTGGCACCTATCACTCTTCTCCAAAGTGTTTCGTTTTCATTTGAGTATTTCCACAGCCACTTCATTAAGAGTGCTTTGCTATGAAGCTCCACATTCTTTATTTCCAAACCACGATTCTTCTTTCCAGTTGTCACAACATTCCATTTTACTAGATGAAAACCTTTATTATCTTTGTTTCCTTACCACATGAACTTCCTTCTTATGTTGTCTAGCCTTTTAGTGATCCCTGCTGGGATGGGAAATAGAGATAACATGCATGTTGGGAGAGCATCAAGGACTGAATTAATGAGGGTCAGTCTTCCCCCTCTTGACACACACTGAATTTTCCATCTAGCCAGCTTCTTCTCACACTTCTCTACCACACCATTCCAAATTTCCAAGGACTTGGATCTTGCTCCCAATGGCATCCCCAAATAAGTTGTAGGTAGAATACCTACTTCACCCCCTAGGATTGAAGCTAACAAGTACATATTGTTGACTTCATTAATAGGATACATAAAGGTTTTTTTCCAGTTAATGTGTAACCCGGATACCCTTACAAACAGCACCAAGATCACCCTTAAGTACTTCAATTGGTCTTTCTTAGCTCCACAAAAAAACAGTGTATCATCTGCATACTGAAGATGTGTCACTTCCAAGCTTTATGTTTCCTCCCTAGCCACATCAAAACCTTTTATCCATCCTCTCATATTAGTTGTCTTAATGATGTTATTCAGCCCCTCCATAGTAATTAAGAACAAAAAAAGAGACAATGGATCACCCTAACTGAGTCCTTTTGAGTTTGAAAGAAACCTACCGGGGACCCATTAATCAGAACAGAGAAGCCAACTGTAGAAATGCAAAAGTTGATCCAGTTCGACCACTTTTGTCCAAATCACAGCATCTCTAACATCTTCGGAAGGTACTTCCAATTTACATGATCATATGCTTTTTCTATGTCCAGCTTGCATAGAATACCAAATTCCTTCTGCTTAATCCTAGAATCTACAGCTTCATTAGCAATCAACACTGCATCTATAATTTGTCTTACTTCTATAAAAGTCATTTGTTGTGAGTCCACCAGTCTATCTATTACACCTTTCAGCCTTTCTGTGAGAACTTTGGAAAGTATTTTGTAAATACTCCCTATGAGGCTAATTGGCCTGTAATCCCTCAACTCATTGGCTCCTTTCTTCTTTGGAATGAGTGCAATGAAAGTAGCATTGAAACTCTTCTCAAAGACTTCTTGATCATAGACATTTTGAAAGGTGTCCATGATGTCTTTCTTCACTACATCCCAACACTTGATGAAGAAACCCATTGTATACCCATCTGGACCATGAGTCTTATCAGCTGCACATAGCTTTAGGCAATTTAGTACTTCATTCTCCTCAAATTTGCCTTGCAGGGTCATTTTCTCCGCTTCGGTCAACATTGGATATTCAGCATTATGATAAGGTCTCCATTGATGTGTCTCTATACAAGTTTTTATAATATGCTATTATATCCCCTTCAATTCTATTTTCTCTTGAGTAACCTCTCCTTGTATCATGAGTTGATCTATATTGTTGTATCTCCTATGAGCATTTACCATTTTGTGGAAGAATTCGGTGTTCTTGTCTCCCTCCTTCAACCATAGTACTCTTGACTTCTGTCTCCATGAAACTTCCTCTTTCTTGACTAGCTCATCATACTCAAGTAAGACTGCAGCCTTTTTTGTTGTTTCCTCCACAGTGAGAGTTCTTATTTCCCTTTATGTATTCAGTTCTGCTAACTGCTCTAACAATCTCCTTCTTTGAATGCCCGGATTTCCACCCTCCTCTTGTTTCCATTCCTTTAAAGTTTCAGTGTTTTAAGTTTGCATTGCAAAACATAGTCGGGTCTTCCTGTGTAGCTGAAGGAACTCCACCACTCTCTAACTCTATCCACAAATCCTTCCGACTGCAGCCACCAATTTCCAGAAACTTAGTAAAGAAACCTTCTTGTTTAATAAAATTTATCAATGTTTAAGATGCATGTGCGGTAAATTTTGAGAGTAATAATGGCAATTAATCAGTACCATTGCCAAGGATAGTAAAGTGAAAAGGCTAGTCACACCAAGAACTTATTCTTTATTACAGGAAACAAGATATAATAGGACAAACAGGACACTTGAAATATTTTATTAATAGCTCAATAAAATATAGCGCCACCTTCAGATAGCAAAGTTGTGGTGTAAGATTCACGATAACTGAGTTCAAACTTCACGGATTCTAATGCCCCCTGTCCTTAAAACCTGGGTTTAGTTTTCCTCAAGAAAAAAAATAATACATTCCATAAAGCTCATCAAAAGAGCAGGAATTGACAAGGTTCAGAGTAGATTCATGTCAATGTAGATTTAATTAAACTTAATCCTTAATCAATGTAACTCAACCCAATCTCCATTTAAAAAACTATAATGAGATTCAAGGATATATATTATTTTCTTTTCTGAGACTGGTAACAAAAATTCAAGGATTGATTCTAACAATTTTAAATTGTTAGTTTCACATGTAGTTACAACTCTGTAGTGTAAGCTTGCTCACATTGCCGGTCCCAAACCCAGATAACGAAGGAGGGTTGCAGTAGGTGGGCAGCTTGCATAAAACTAGCAATTTTCATGATGAAGTCTCACAATATAAATATCATAGGGACGTGCACAAATTACACTTAACACCGACACCCGATATGATGGAAAATAGGCAAGGGGTACCATCACCAAGCTACTTGAGTGTGAGGGACTATAAGCGCTTCCCATATCATGGACGTATATAGGTAAAGAAGTGAGCTATGTCTCATCAGTTCCCAGATGTGGTACAAAATCAGAAACGGTTCCCATAATATAGAAGGGTGTGGGCAAAAAGAGTGGTGGCTTTGACCAAGTACACAATGAATATGTATATGTCACAAGAAGATTAAGTAAAGCCTATCCTAGAGTTCACTTTAGCTTATGATTTGGTGGCAGCTAACCCATCTTAAAAAAAGGAATTCCCACCTAATAACTTTATTCTAACTACAAGACGGATAGAATCTCTAATATAAGATAGTAAGGTTATACAAGAAGTAGAACTAACCACCCAACATAGGTTGGTGGTATTGGATGTAAAGAGTAAGGGAAGAGTGAGAAAGGGGAAAACTTGCAAGCAATCGAGAATTTAGTAGAGGACATTAAATGGTGCTAACTAGTTAGTGTTTCAAGAAAAACTATGGGAGGAATGAGTATGGGACTTAGAGGGGGGGACACAAACATCATGTGGAAGAAACTGTCAGGTTTGCATTGAAAAAGTAGCACACGGAGTGCTAGGTATGTGTAAAGATGTAGGACCTCGACCACAAGAATCTCGGTGGTGAAATGCGGAAGTATAAAGAGTTATTAGACCTAAAGAGTGTGCTATAAGAAGTTAGCAAAAGCAGAAGATGGATAAGCCTTTGAAGAGCATGAGAGAGTTAACAGTGAAGCTAAGAAGGCTATTAGTAAGCTTGAGGGGAAGCCCTAGATGTCTTGTACCAAAAACTATGGACAACAGAAAGGGAGAAAGAAATATATAAACTAACATGACCAAGAGAGAAGAGAAGGACTTAAAACAGGTAAAGTATATTAGGATGATTCCCAACAACTGTTTATAGAAGATAATGAGATAAAGAGGCTATGTTCATCAATTATTCAAACCATGATATAGACCTTCTGGATCTCCAAACATCTGTGTGCAATAGGAACTTTAGCTACATTCATAGAACTAGGCTGGCCTAGGTTAAAAATGCCATAAAATTATTAGGATCAGAAATGCTTGGGGCCCAGGTAGTATCTTCATAGAGGTCTAGAGTGTCTTGGAGAGGTTAGAGTAGGATAGCTTACCAAGCTATTTAATGTTATATTAAGATGTGGTAGGATGCCCGATGTGTGGAGAAAGAGTACCCTGAACTCAAATTTATAAGAACAAATGAAACATCCAAAGTTATGCGAATTATCATGGCATTAAACTTATGAGTCAAACAATGGAACTCAGGAAAAAAGTGATAAGAGCATAGACATAAAGAGTAAGGACATTACAAGAGTGACAAAGTTCCTGTTTGGATTTATGCCTGGTAGCTCTATAACAGAAGTTAGCAAAGGAGATTGATGGAAGTTTATTGCAAGAGGAAGAGATATTTGCACATGGTTTCTTGACCTAAAGAAAGCATATGATAGAGTATCTAAAAAGGTTCATTGGTGGGTATTGGAGACCAAAGGAATTTACATTTTAAATATATAAATGTCATGAAGGACATGGATGAAGGGAACATCACTAGTGTGAGGATAGAAGTAAGAGATGCAACGGAATTTCTAATAATCGTGGGTTTACACTAGGGATCGGTATTGAGCCTGTACTTATTTACCCTTGAGATGGATGAGCTAACCAACACAATGCAGGATGAAACCATTGGTGTATGCTATTTGTCAACAATATTGTGCTAACTTATGAAATCATTGGTGTATGTTATTGTCTATGATATTGTGCAACTTATGAAACCAATGAGGGTATCAACCAAAAGCTTGAACATGGAGAATCACTCTAGAGTTTGGTTTGAAGACAAGTTATGCCGGGATTAATTATCCTGGTAATATTTCTTATTGACTAGGTTTGTTGTATTGAAAATAATGTGCATTGCATAATTTCTAAAAAAAGGTTGTTTGTTTACAAAAATATCCTCTACCTTATTTAGTAGAGAAAGGGTTTGAGGGACCTCAGGGGTGTTTTTTCCATTTTCATTGTTTTATCCAAGGACCAAGCATGGGATAAGGCAATTCCAAATTTTTATCCCGAATTTATTTATGCTTGTCTAGCATACCGAACGACCACTAAGAGTTTTAGGATAAGTAGAAGTAAGACTACATATATGCACTGCAAGTTTAGTCACCAATAACAGCATACCCAGTACAGTCTCACAAGTGGGGTCTAGGGAGATGGGTGTATGCAGACCTTACCCTTATATCAGAACGTGGTTTGAAAGATATACAAGAGTGAAAAGCTATAATAAAAATATTGAAGAAAGAAAAGTATTGAAGGTAAAAATATTATAGATAACAGAAGTAAGAGAACCAACAGTAATAATAAAATCGAAGAATAAGATAATGCTTGCATAATAATTGTTGAGAATACAATTAATAGAAGTGTGATCTCTCAAGCAGTTGAAGCTTTTAGATGAGATGGTCACACACTTCAACATGGTATCAGGCAAAGGTCTTGGGATCGAATCTCACCGTCCCCATATCAAAAAGAATTTCCATGTACTTGGCTCATGAAGAAAGAATCAGGTCCCCACGTGAGGGGACGTGTTGAGAATACAATTAATAAAAGTGTGCCCTCTCTAACCGCTTAAGCTTTTAGATGAGATGGTCACACTTCAACAGTAATAATAATACTAGCAAGGCAAAAGGTAAGCACTTTAGACTAGACCCAGCTATATCAGTTGCAAGAGAGAACCCTCAACTATCTACTAATTGTATCCCCTAATCCTTGACCTCCACAATATCCTATCTAGGGTCATGTCTTCAGTAAGCTGAAGATGTGTCATGTCATGTATAATCACCTCTCCCAATTCTTCTTTTGTCTATCTCTACCTCTCCTCAAATCTATCTTTGCCAACCTCTCGCACCTTAGGCATTTGTGTTCCTCTTCTTCACATGCCTGAACCATCTCAGTCTTGCTTTATGCATCTTGTCCACCACAGAGACTAGCCCCACCTTGAAGTGAGATTAGACCGAATTGTGGTGCCTAAGTGCAAACAGTTCAAATGTTTAGGCTCGTTCCAGTAGATGAAGATGCTACACATAGAATCAAAATCGAACAGTTGATAGGAGAACTGCAACTAGGGTATTATGTGATAGAAGGATGCCTACCAAAGTGAAAGACAAGTTCTACAAAAATACTATAAGACCAACAAGTTATATAGGAGTGAATGGTGGACCCTTAAAATCCAACACATCCACAAGTTGCTCTCAAGCCTCGGAGGAGAGCAATCTCTTATTGAAAAAAGTGTCACAAAAATGTAGATGTTAAGACAAGTGTGCAATCATACAAGACTAGACAAACTTAAAAATGACCATATTCTTGAGAAAGCTCCTCAAGTAGCACATAGTGGATAAAATTTAAAAGGTCGCTTGAGATGATATGGTCAAGTCCTGCGTCGACCCCTTGGATGAGTCGATTTGTAATGTGAAATCATGGTGAGTGAAGGTATTAAAAGGGACAAGGTAGACCTAAATCGGAAGGAAGTTATATCGAAGGTTTGTTGAGAATTGTTTTACCCATGTCGACACTTTTACTTTATGTCCTATACTTTTCTAGGAGTCGTTCAGCTTTTCATAGATTAATAAGTTGTAGAAAATTTAAAGAACTTCTAGTACTTGTTAATGCTATTTTTATTAATATTTTGTTATTTTATTAGAATATTGAACTGAGAAGAGTTCAATTGAAGAAACATGGTTGGGGGGAATTCATTTATAGCCTACCCCTACTTGCTTGAGGGTGAGGCATAGATGTTGTAGTAGTATCACTTGTAGCTACATTGTAATATTCAATTAACAAAAAGGTAAATCAGTTTTATCAATGATTTTGTTAGTCAAGATAATGATTACTTTACGGGAATGGGACCTACTTTAATAGAAACTAGTGAAACAAATCTCCAACTTAATTTCAGAAAAATCACTTTCATATAATGATTACTTTACGGCTGCAACATACCAACAAGAGTTTCTTCTGTTGTTTTCTTTGTGGAAGAATTCCAAGAGCGTCAAGCATTGATTCTTCCAGCTCTGCAGGCATAAAGGTTCTTATAAGAGTGGGGAAAAGCATCTGAAGGAAAAAAACCACAAACCACTTATATAACCTTTAGTCTGCAATAGTGTAGCCAGCATGCTTAAAGAACCCGAAACTTGAACGTCGTCACCAGTAGTAATATAAGAAAGTAAGGCCTCCCTACAGAACAGAAAATTGCAGGAAAAAAAGCAATGAGTTTAAGTGATTGGGCTGTTCGCTCCAAATGTACTGGTTTACAGTATGTACTACTTATAGGTGTAAGACACAATGAAGTAACCAAAGCGTTCAAGAAGTTCTAAATACTATTTACTGCTAGACCATCAAAATAAGAGTAAAAGTAAGGAGAAACAAGAAAGTAAAAGAATGACAAAAGAAAGACAACTATTTTTCATTCAACTCATGCTGAGCTGGTGCTAGACTTCTAGTGAAAATCATTCAAAACAATAACTACAACTCCTTAAGTGTTGTGTAGAGTAGAGAGAAAAATGGAGAAATATACAGAACAAAATGATCAGAAATCCTACAGACAAACATGATAATAAGAAGATATGAGATATGATAATGGTTACTTATCAAGAAAAAGCTGAAAGGTTAACCTTTAGAAAAAAGTGAAGTGGAAAACTAAGATTCGATGACCGAGTAAAGTCAACAGTCTCAGAAGTTCATAGAATTTGATAATCAGACAGGTTTCAACTATTTATTAAGCAAAACTCCAAAAAGTTATGTTTTGACCATGATAGGAGGTTCCAAAATCTTGCCAAAAGTCATGACTTAAAAATTCAAGTGTTCTCTAGGGAAGTTGATAGAGATTCTTCTAAAAGCAGAGTGCTTAAGTTTATTATTCAGTAAACATTACATCCCAGCAGTTATCAGTTACTGTTCATCCAAGACAACAATTATTGATTGTGATATGTTTTAATGATAATTTCACCTAGTGCAGTGTTAGCAAACTTCGATTTGCAGTATGCATCTAACAAATTAATAGCTCACCTCCTTTACAAAAGAACAAATAATTAAGAATAAGATGGAATGTGAATTACCTTAACGCAGAATATGTGCTCCCATGATCTGGTTGAGAACTGTCGTCTTCTGGGTGACTATTTAAGGAGCTGGATATGTTCGGAATTAAAACCCGTAAACTTTGACCATCAGAATCTGATCTGAAGCCACTATTTTCTGAATCTTGATTTTCATGTGACATATCATGGTTAACCATGAAACCATTCAGTTTAGCTTCAGACATTGGGACGAATGTTTCTATATCACAAAGAAGAACAGCAGCAACAATATTTGCCAAATCTTTTATCTTAACAATGTGCAAGATGCAACAAAGTAAATACAAGGAAGTTGCGGTTCCAATTCCTGTATCCTACATTCAAGAAACATGAAAGTTAAAAATTAGACATACATGAGCCACAAAAGACTATCGAGAGATAAATTCCAGCAACCAGCATACAGTGAAAACAACAAATGCCAAGGGAGGAAACCAAATCCCAAGGGAAACTCATTGAAAACCCATGCACGTTACCAAGTTCACTCAGCATACTAGCTTCTTATACCATTATCTTGTGTCACTACAAGCCCCTTGAGCTTGCTACAGCCACTTCTACTTACTTCATTCTAAAGAACTACAGAAGCTTTACATTTTAACCCCAATCCCAAACTTGTATTACATCTTAAAGTCACTTTTAATGGTCGGAGCAAAATCTATCTTCTTATTTATTTCTTTGATAATTAACAATTTTGATTACAAAGTGAAAAACTTAATTGCAATCATCAGTTTCAACTTTAGCAATTCAAAGGAGGGATAAGATAAAAGGGTAAAATGGAGTTAACCACAGAAAAATGATATAATTGCTTTATTGCAATTTCGGCCTCATTTTCTTTTTTTCTATTTACCTGAACTGTAATAATAAACAGAAATAAGACTTGCTTCTGATCCTTAAGATAATACTTCGTGTTTTAGATAATGGTGGTATCCACACTAGCTTTTGCGCACCTCAACTATTCCACCGGGTACTTGCTAACTCCCACCAGCACATGCAGAAGGTACTTGTTTGCCAAAAATTGATAAATGAAAAAACCTATTTGATTTGCTCTAAATGTTGGGACATGCTCAATCTTAGAAAATATATAACTGTGAGAAAATAGCAACTCTTGACATTTTTCTAATGAAAGCCAATAAACAAAGGACCAAAGCGAAAGTGTCAATTGTTGAAGTGTGTGACCATCTATCTAAAAGCTCACACACTTTAACATGGTTTAGGGGATGTAGAGGTCCTAGGTTTGAGTCTCATTGTCACCCATAATCAAAAAGTTCCACGTGCTTGATTATATCTCAAGGGTCAAGCACGCAGAAATTCTTTTGATAGTGGATGACGGCAAGACTCGAAGCCAAGACCTCTACCTATATTGATACCATGTTGAAAGGTGTGACTATCTCATATAAAAACTCTTCCTTTTTAATATGGTAAGCCGCATCCATCCATATTGCCTGCCTAGGAGCTCAACAGTGGACCTTTACCTAGGGGCCCTTTACCACCCACTTGACTTGCCATCTTACTGATGACATGACTTGATCTAGTAAAGGCAAGGACCTTAAGTAAACTTTCCAAATATTAGTGCTTCTATATTTTTCACTACACATGTAAAGAACAAGAGAGAGGCGTTTAGGTCATTACACTATCTTTAACAACTTCCATCCGTAAAGAAGGAAGTACTGATGGAAATATCAGCACCTTCAACATGAGGTCTGTTATTAGCCTCCCAATGTCTGGAATCCCTGCTGAAATAACATCACTAAAGTAATAGAGGTTATCCTCAATCTCATCAACAGATGAAAGGATAGAACCACTGGTATCTGGACCCATACACCTGCATCATAAATCATTTGTCACACAGCAAATAGGTGATGCATAACCAGTTTCAAGGACAACATAAAAATAAGAAACTACTTACTTTGAAGCATTAACCAACTTGTCCAAGTTGATGCATTGCTCCCGGAAAAATTTGACCAAATTTGAGAAATAATCAGCATGAGGATCACTGGCAACAAATTTGTTAACAGCCTCATCGCCAACTGTGAACACGTTGAAGGTCATTTAATATACTACCAAAAACACTGCGAATGAGGGAGAATATGGAGAAATTTAGAAGAAGTATAAAAAGAAAGCTCACCATGATAAACATTCAAGGTTAATGCACGTACTGCAGTTCGAATCATGCTTTCTTCATGAAACGCAAAGCGTATTGCCTCAACATAGAGTGGAAATGATACTACTTCTTCCTATTCAAAGATGTAGACCAAATGAAATGCAAAGGATGAGAAACTACAGAAGATAAGAAGGATGTTTTGAAAAATGAAGATACATGAAAATGATTAAATTCAAAGTTCAAAACAGATTGGTAGAATATATCAAAATTCAAACTATTGAACCAAGCTTTTTTTTCTGAACTTGTCTATTGAACCAAGTTAACAATCAACAAAAACAATGCAAGTCAAAATCTTTCCCTGACAAAAGTGGACAGTGCACCTATTCTTTGGTTCAAACTCCAGCTTGCAACAGAGGAAAATCAAAGATGCAAGAGAGACCTCTCCACCACTTCCCTCATCATAGCTCCCCCCATCTATCATATTTGAGTTTCTCCACTCCCAAAGCTCTCAACGATTAACTAAGGACCTCTAGTTAGGTCATTTATTAATTTAGTTTTTCTAAGGTCCGTAATAAGAAAGCAAACCAGCAAATTGCAGCACAGAACTCTCTTGGATCAACAAGTAGGGCTGTGAACAAGCTGAGCTAAGTCGACAAATATTATATTGGTATGCCTAGAATTTAAACAAACAGCAGCACAGAATTCTCTTGGGTCAACAAGTAAGGCTATGAACTAGCTGAGCTAAGTCAATGGACATAACATTGGCATGCCTAGAATTCAAACAAACAGAATAGTAACCTTAAAAATTATTAAGAAGTTAATAACTTTACAAATTGAACTTACATTATCAGTCTTCACAAGAAGGGAAATGGTGTTTTTGTTCAACTTTCCACTTATTGCTCTTTGAATATGCATGCATCCAGAAAACCAGTATCAGCAAGAAGCACTTGACTAAAACTGTATTTCAAAGTAAGGAAATGCCTCTAAAGCAGCTGAGTTTTAGGAAACACACCTAAGAAAGGATATGTAATAAGACAAAAGCTCTTCATTACGAAAGTCAAAAGAATATGTTATAAGGTGATTAATGTGCTCATTACTAAACATGTAATCTGCAAAATTTGGGGAGAAGTGTCAGACTAACAAAATGCCTAAAGGCAAGAATATTTGATTCAGTAAAACACATTTCAACAGCTCACTTACAAATAGAATGCTCATTTTTTAAGTTTTGGATCACAATACTCATTGTCTGCAGCAACTGAAGCGACACAATAACAGTTCTACTAATTCTTAATATACGTACAAACTCCCCCATCACCTGCTTCTCCATGAAAAACCTGCAGAATTGCCGACACACTTGTAAGGAAAAACATTACAAGAAGAAACTTGTTAGGTCTGCCTCGGGCTGAAATAACAGTATACACTAAAAGGGGAAGTCCTTAGCAGAGACATACTCAAAATAGGCCACATCATGTTGATCACCATATGTTATCAACTCCGCAATTGATCTTAGTGCCTCAATCACAAAATCCTTCATGTCACAAGAAAAGATTTAAATATATGAAGAATAGTCATACCTGATGGCAGGACAGCATTAAATAAATAGTTACAGAAAGCAAAGAAAAGGAGGAAATCGTAAAGGCAATGTAATTACCTTGTTGACCTCATTAACAACTTGAACTTTCATCAGCTGATCAGTCAAAAATCTGCACAATAGGCAGGAATGCAGTTGAAACTTCACAATGATCAAGAACTGTTATAGTAAGCTGGACAATCATCTGAGTATCATGTACTTTTACGGACTACTTTTCTTTCTTTTTCTATAATTAAATTAAGGTCCGTAGACCGATTTTATTAATAACACAAAGTCTGAAAAATCAAAAATGGACCAACGGCCCAAAACAAAATAGCAATAATGAAATAAAATGTCCACATCCAAAAGAACAAACCCAGCCCCAAAAAACAAAAAAATACCATCAAAAGGATTGTAGGTATATCTTAGAAGATTATCCGACAGTCTTCTCCTTAGCTTCCACCGGCACCTGAGAATGTTGCCTGAGGCATGTCGCTGGAACCACCGACTTAAGCTCCTTCTCCTTCAGATGTTCTTTATGCTTGTGCCTCCACTAGTCGATGGTGAACTCCGTTAGACCATTACTCTGCTTCACATTTCCAAGGTTCAGAGTTTGTGCTTCCCCTCTCCTTACTAGATCTCTATATTCCTCCAGTTTCTGAAGTTATTTTGTTCCTCTTATCTCCTAATCCAGATGGTCGGGGTATCTCTTCCCTAAGGGATCGAAGAAGAAGAAGGACGTTGTCGTCTGGGTTCAGCTGGTTTATCCTTGGCGATCCTCCCTCCCCTTCTATATTTTGTGGATTTTCGAGCTAGTTGACTGATACATTAGTATTGACCAGGTCCAGGAGAAGTTGGTGCATGCTCTCATCTGCTTTTGTAGGGTTTACGATTGAACTCCAATCTTCCAGGACTAATGTGACCCTACAAACTTTCACTTTTGGTGAAGTGTATTTTTGATAGCTAGAGTAGAGTAGCCTAAACAGCCTCTCTACCTCCACGAGGTCTGCTTACACTCTACCCTCCTCAGACCCCACTTGTGGGATTTCACTAGGTATATTGTTGTTGTAGAGTAGAGTAGCCTAAACAGTTTATACACAGTTGTAATGTCTCCTTCCAGGCATACTCTCTTGGTAATATGTTTGTTGTGTACTTTATGCTCTCCTTTGTTCGATGAACTGTAAAAATGAATGTTGTGAACTCTGATGATGCTCGTGTCTGTTAAAATCTCTGGTTGCCTAGTCATTGCTGGTAGACTGATACAAGACAATTCATGATGATTTCTCACAATAAAGATATTGTCAGGCCTGCTCAGGTATGCAAACATTACAGTGGCACCTGGATATAATGAATAATAGGCCAGGGATTCCATCACATCACTGCCTGGATGTGGAGTATGAGATAAGGTTTTCATATCATGAATGTGTATAGGTAAAGAAGCTAGTCACGCCATATCGGTGTCTGGATGTGGTGCAAAATGGGAACAGGTCCCCACGTCATGGACGAATGTGAGTAGAGAAGCTAGTCATGTTAACTTTATCAAAAACAAAGAAGTTAGTCTCACCACTTCAGCGCCCGGATGTGGCGCAAAATAGGAAAGAGTCCCCTCATCATAGACGGGCAAGGGGAAAGAAACTAAGCCAAGAGAGTAGGATTTTGGAAGGTAGTGGGAATATAAGCTTTTTGACAAGATAGTCAGTTGGATTGTGGACAATTCACAATCCTCTTCCGAATTAAAGAAATGTATCTATATATGATTCAAGTTTTTGGTCAAAAACGGGGGCAATTGTAGACATCAAAAGCAAAGAACCTCGATTATATTGCTCATCTATATTAAAATGAATGAGCTCCCAATAAAGCCTTCACCTGGTAGTATCAAGTCAAAGTGAAGGTTGTACGACCAAAAGATCTACAAGTTCAACTTACAAGTAAGTATTTGTGTCCAGCGCCTCTTCATACTAGGGGTACATAAAGAGCAGTTGGATAATGAGGTGTTCGGGCGAGCTTTCAAGTATTTCCCACTGTATAAATAGTTTAAATAAATATATTCTTATGACTTGAAGAAAAGAAGGTAAATTGACTTTAGCTCCACAGTCTAAAACCACTTTGACTTTTGTTCATAAACATTATCCATTATTATTACCTTCTTCTATACTAAACAACTATACACTAATAAAATCAATGCTTTTAAATTCTCTCTATTTGATCCAAGTATAACGATTCTAGAACCTTCCAGAGGATCTATATCCACTAGTATTCCAACCTAAATCAACTATTTTTAGTTTTCTACATTTATTCAAAAGTACAGCAAGTTACCTGAATTCATCCAAGGAGAATCGCTCTCTGGATCTCCAAAAGGAGAACCACATGGCGTTTCTAGCAATAATAGCAACGAATTGTTCTCAGGATTTCAGCACACAGCTCATTCTCTTCCAAAACCGTGACTTCAATTCAAGAAGTCACAGTGTCTTTGATCATCGATTAACCCCTACAATTCAATTTTTTCTTCACGTAACACAGAGGTATAGAGATGGAGATCGCAATTGAGGATTAGGGTTTGAGTTTGAGGAAATTTAGACACCCAAAAGTGCGTGTTTGTGCGTGCGAGATCCAAGAAGATTGCCCTCCGGTGAAGTGGAAATTCTCAAAATGGAGCTTTCTCTTTCTCGGCTGAATCCCGATGTGGATTTTTTATTTATTTAATATTTTCCCTTTTATTCTTTGGGTACTATTTGGTAAAATAGTATCTCGGATTCGTATTTGGAGCTGGTATAACGGGAACCGATATTTGTTTCGGGTCATGAGAACGGTGGGACTGTGGGTTTACATGAGTTTCAAAGGAACTTCCATCTTGTCACGTGAAATTTATAAAGATGTTTTTAAGCTTTATTTATTTATAAATTATATATAGAGAGAGTTTAGTATCAAAAACACCTCCAAACTTGATGGATTATTCATTTTGTCTTTGAATTATTGACAAATTTAAAACACTTTTATACTTGACAAACTAAGTTAAAAAAACACATCTCCCGTGTCACATGGCATAACAAGTGATTACACTTTCTTTTTAGTGTGTGAAAGGTTAGAAAAATGTCACATCAGACTTTATCTTTTTTAAAAAAAATTCTTCCTTCAATTTTTAGTTTTCAGCGGCTACAATACTCTTCTTCTTCCTATTTAACTTTTCCTCCATTAAAACTAACCTCATAACAAGACCCAAAATTTTTCTCACGGTTGTAAAACTTAAGAACAAAAGAACAATATAAAGATAAAGACAAGAAAAATATAAGACAAGAGGAACAATATAAGATAATTTTCTTTCTTTCAAATGTTCACCAAATCTTTAAGTCATGACTACAATATGAACCCTTATACCTCTATTTATAGTGTAACATAGAGGCATACAAAAGGTTAGTCATAAACATGACATTAACATGAATATAATGGAGGAGGTTATGGAGGTGAAAGGCTACAAAAATAATGGTCATAAAGGTGGAGGTTATCTTCATAATGGAGGGAAGTAATGGAGATAATTAGTCATAGTAACTTCTTAGTGTAGTGGACATCCATACCATAATATTTTATAACACTCCCCTTTGATGTCCATAGATAATGTGCCTTGTTAAAACCTTATTAGGAAAAAATCTTGTGGGAAAAATCCTATTGAAGGAAAAAGAGTACACATATATTTTAATACGCTTTGAATGTTGTCTCGTTAAGAACCTTACCAGGAAAACTCAATTGGGATAAAACCATGGTCAAGAAAAAGAGTACAACACGTATTTTTCTCCTCCTGATAAAAATTTTACTTGATATCTCGGAGATGATGCATTCCGATCTTATATCACAACTTCTCAAATATTTATGTTGGCAATCCTTAGTGAATAAGTTTGCAAGATTATCACTTGAACAGATCTTTGAACGTCTATCTCACCATTTTTTTAAAGATCATGTGTGAAAAAGTCAGACAAATTAACTCTTTCCATTAGTAGCAATAAAAGCTCTTCGTTTTTACAATTATTGTATGCAGATGTTTGGGGACCATTTCCTTTTCTTTCTTCATAAGGTCATCATTACTTTCTTGTTTTTGTGGATGACTATAACAATTTTGTTTGGGAATTTCCAATGTTTAAGAAATCACATGTTTCACATATTTTTCTTCAATTCAAGGGACTTGTTGAAAGGCAATGCAATACCACCATAAAGTCTATGCAAATAGATGGTGGCGGCGAATTTCGTGTGCTCACTCACGTTTTAAATAAGCAAGGGATTCTTCATCGCCTTTCATGCCCCCATACTCATGAACAACAGGCAAAATTAGAACGAAAGCATCGTCACATAGTTGAAACTGGTCTCAGTCTAATGGCACATAACTCCACTCCATCAAAATATTGGCAATTTGCTTTTGAGACCGTTGTTTATCTAATCAATCGTCTTCCTTCTCCATATAATAATATTTTTTCTCCATTCGAATTGGTTCACAACAATCTTCCTGACTATCACTTTCTTAAAGCATTTCGGTGTCTTTGCTTTCCCTATCTACGTCCTTATAATAAACATAAGTTTGGTTTTCGCACAACGCCTTGTGTTTTTATGGGCTACCGTACAAGATACTTAGGTTATAGGTGTCGTGATCCAAAGTCAGGCAGGTTATATTTGGCCCGTCGTGTACATTTTGATGAGGACCAATTTCATTTCTTCTCGAATTCTCTACTAGGTTCAACTCATGCACACATGGTCCGGTCTAAATTTCTTTGGCTCTCATCTCCCATTCAATTGTCTATATCTTCTCCCACGTCCCATGTCCCTATATTATCTAGTGTTTCCAAATCAATCTTGACCTTAGTGTATCCAAATCTCTGTCACAATCAGGCCATCATTCTAGTCCAGTCGGTCTTGTCGTCCTCTGTCCCTACTGATTCCAAAATAGCTGCTTTTTTTCCTTTCATACCACTGGTTGTTGATCTTTCCTCCTCCCCATCTTTACCCTACTCACACTAAAATCACTACATCGCAGCCCACAAACCCTCTTTGTGTCCCTAATTCGATTATAAGACTCATACCATACAGCTACGCCATATGCCACCATCCTCCAATCTCGCAGTTGCATCTTCCTAAACAGCTCCTCCAACTAGTGAACCTACATGCTTCACTATTGCTAACAAATCATCGGAGTGGTGTGATGCTATGGCTTGTGAAATGATTGTTTTCAGTATAACAAAACATGGTCTCTTCTTCCTCGCAACCCCTCGATGTATATTTTGGGGTGGAGATAGGTTTTTCGAATCAAGAAAAATTCCACTGACACTATTGAACGCTATAAGGCTAAGTTAGTAAAAGGATTTCATCAACAAGATGGGCACGACTTCTTTGAGACGTTTAGTCCCGTTGTCAAACCCACTACAATTCACATTATCCTAACCATTGCTTCTTCTCATGATTGGCCTTTGTGACAACTTGATGTTTAAAATGCTTTCCTCTATAATGACCTTCGTGAAGAGGTATATATGGCTTAACCCCCTGGTTTTATTCACCCATATCTCCCTGATCATGTTTGTCGATTATACAAGTGTTTATATGGACTCAAACAAACCCCTTGTGCATGGCATTTAAAGCTTCACAACCTTCTACTGGATGAGTTTCTCCAGCTAAAAGTCTAATGCCTCTTTTTATTTCTATACTTCAAATGGAATCAAGGCCTACATGTATGTCAATGTAGATGATATAATATTTACTGGGAGTGATTTTGTATTCTTGGTGAATATTATTCTTTGATTGGGTTTTGCCTTCACCATCAGAGATCTTGGACCATTGAATCTTTTCCTTGGCATCAAAGTTGTACATATATAGTCTGGCCTCTCTTTGTACCAGCATCACTATATTTCAAGCTTATTGGTACATGCCAAAATGCAGCTATGTAATCCACTGGTAACACCCATGTCTACTTCTATAAAGCTCCACAAAAAATGACAGCCCTCATTTTCATGATCCGTCTCTATGATGAGTCCACAAATTAGACTCATTTAGGGCTATATTTTGATAGAATTAGTGTCCTCAATTACATATTTTGTCTCAATATCTGATGAAAACCCATCAGTTTCAGGTATTTGGAGTTTGAGGGAAAACATACACTACTTAGCAAAAAGGAACAAAGGCAGCTGAAAGAACGTAGAAATGAAGATCTGAGAATCGTCGAACCCGTTCGGCGAGTCGCCAAAAGGTCTTATCCTCGCCTTTTGTTCCAGTGTGCTGAGCCCTGAAGGAAAGGATCAAATCGACGGTAAAAAAGAGCATTCGGCGTGTCGCCGAGCATTTCCGCGAAGCATTACTATGTTGCCTAATGATCCAAAATACAAAGATGCTGAAGGCTAATGCAAGACGGCGATAAACTAGACCAAATGGCGGATCACCGAGTTGATCGGCAATTCCGACTAACTTCACCGAGTGATCCTTCGCAGCGCAGATTTTTGAAAACTATAAATACTCGTTGAGAATTATTATTCTAGTATCGAAATTTTAGCTTTGAATAGTAATTTTTCAAACTTTGCTTCTATTTTTGAGTTCTAAGTTTGGAGAGGGTTTTGAAGAACTTGAAGGTTCAAAGGGTTTCAACTTTAAGATTTTGGACTTGGGTCTTGTGGATTCTTCACTCTTGACTTGTTTTGAGACTTAAATCTTCATACCCATTTGTATGCAAACTCATATTGGTATAAATTTCTATCTCTTCTACATGTCTAGCTAAAACCCCAATTATTGGGGTGTGATTTTGTGAATATGGGTTAAGTTAATTATTGGGTCTTGCTTGCTGATAGTTTAATCGTTGTTTAAATGTGATTTCGTTTAGTAGTTGTGTTGGAACTTAATGAAATTGTAGTTGCAAATGCGATTTCACCTTTGTGTTTTCGGCTTGCTCGAGAGAGAGGTCGTAAAACTAAGACTACTAAATTGATGGCTGGTGCGATTGGGTCGACATGAGGTTCAGCTCGAGAGAGTGAACCCTAGTCCTTCTCTCACACACTCAGCTCGAGAGAGTGAGTGGGTTAAGGCGGAGGTTGTTCTTCATGTGGCAACTTGGTGTTCGAGAGAAATCGAGTTTATCCGAGTAAGTTGCTCGAGAGAGAATTTACCCCCACTATGGTCTAGCCTAGTCACAAATATTCAACGAATTTACTATCAAAAGCATGTACCCAATGATCTAGTTTAACCTGTATTCCTATCACATCCCAAGAATCTCATCTCCTTGATTAGTACTCTTTGCAATTTCGCTGATTTTTTCTTACTTGTTACAAACCCCCATTGTTAATTGACACTTTTGTGTCACCCCTTAGATTTAGTATGTTTGTATTCGACAATATTTTTAGCTATGACTAATTAGAACTTAATTTTATTTTTCTATTAATTCTCAAGACCACTCCCTTGGGACTCGACCCCGACCCTTGGTTGGGTTACTTTACTATTATATGATCGTAGACACTTGCATTGGAAGTTGTGTCTTGATTACGCAAACATCAAAATGGCGCCGCTGTCGGGGAGTGATGTTACTTGAGAATTCTTAGTTTAGTAAATTTTTTGTTCTTTTTAGTTGTAGTTCATTTAATTAATTTTCAGTTTTGTTTCTATTGTTTGTGTTGAAAACAGAAAGCATGAGTGTTAATGGCATCAACGACAGCCAGGTGGGCCACCAAGACGACATCAAAAATCTCAATGATATCCAAGAGCCCAACATTAATGACCCCCATCTCATAGGAGGTATTGGGACCATCCGTTTCCCTCCAGCCGAGGGAAATGCAGTGTTCCACATAACGAGCACTATGTTGCAACTCTTGCAACTAAAGGGACTTTTCAGTGGATTGGCTCATGAGGATCCTCACGAACATCTTCGAAACTTCGTGGATGTGTGCGGACCATTCTCTTTCAAAAACATCTCTCAGGAGTCAGTTCGGTTAAGGCTATTCCCTTTCTTGTTGATGGGAGAGGCATGCAAGTGGCTGGCGGAGTTGCCTCGCGAATCCATCACTTCTTGGTAGGAATCGGTAACCGCATGTAATGTGCGATTTTCCCTCATTCGAAGATGATGACTCTTCGGGATAGTATCCAAAGCTTTAAGTGTTTGGAGGGCGAGCCAATCCATGAGACTTGGCTGCGATTTAAAAAGTTGGTGCTACAATGCCCGACTCATGGTCTGCCGGACAATGTCTTGCTATAGTACTTTTACCGAAGCCTGGATTCGGTAAACAAAGGTGTTGCTGATCAACTTTCACCTTGAGGCCTAATGCAGCAACCATATGCAATAGTATCCCAACTCTTAGATGGCATGAAGACCATTAATAGGGAATGGTACACTCGTGAAGACCAAGTCTCCCCTCTCACATTAAGCTATCCAAGGAGCAGATGGGAAAAGATAATTAGAGAGACCAAAACATGGCTAAGATCATGGCACAACTCTACATTTTATCTAACAATGTCATGGGGGCTGGTGCCCGTGGTGTCAACGCTGTGGGGGTCGAGTGTACAAATCCTGAGGAGGCAAAATTTGAAGCCTTGTATAATGAGGAAGTGAACTTCCTAGCCAACCAAGGCGGTGGTTATCGCTCAAACTACCCAAGGCAGGGTGGTAACCAAGGTTGGGCTAGAGATGAAGGATGGAAGGATCGTGATGGAGAGACCGAAATCCTAATTGGAAGGATGGGCAGAAGGACAGGTATGTGCCTCCCCACGAACGCCAAAAGCCAAAGAATTCAGAAGGTAGTAGGTCTGAGGATATGCTTTCTCGTATCCTCAATAAAGTTGAAGGGTTAGACAAGATCTTGAAAGAGATGAAAGAGGATGTATCGACCCTTAGCCAAACCGTTACCTCCCATTCAGTATCAATCAAGTAGCTGGAGACCTAAATGGGTTAGATGTCGTCTCACCTAAATCCGAGACAGAAAGAGGGTTTGCCTAGTGACACTATGGTCAACCCCAAAAATGAAGTTTGAAGGTGGACTTGCGTCGTGCCACGACATTGACTAAGGCGTTGTTTGGGAGGCAACCCAAAACTATTTATTGCTTTATTTTGCTTTGATAAAATAATTGTGTGTTGATTGTGCAGATGGAAGTGTGGAGAGTGAACGAAAAGTGCAGATTGGCGAGTTACAGGTCCATTCCATGATTCGCTGAAGGGTTCGGCTACCCTGAACCAGACCGCCATTAGAATTAAGACCAATGTACATTGGAATCTGTAAAACTCGGCGACCCTAGGAAATTATTGGCGAATCACCGATCATGTCGCCGATCTCGACAGAGACCGCCGTTTGGACTCCCACAATACATGGAGGTTCTGTAAAATTCGGCGAGGCAAATGACTACTTGGCGTTATGCCAAATAGTTCGGCGATTGGGACTAATGTCGCCGAATGGGGGAAAACTGGACGGTTTTTCAAGCCAAAGGTGCAAAAGTTTCAAACTCATTCCCTTTCCCTCACTTTTTCATCTTCCCAAACTTACACCTGCACTTTAGTTTTACATTTCTTGCATTTTTGAAGTATTTTTTGTATCGAATTGTGCTACGAGTTGGATTACATTGCTTCCTAGCATCTCAATATCCATTTGATCAGCATAAAAGATTGGTACTTCAAACCCCGCGTTCATTAATTTTGTTGAAATTGTACTCATTTGCAATTTGTTAATCTTGTTGAATTCTGCTGGGCCTCTGATTGGATTGGATTGCTTAATTGCCTATTCCTAATCGATAACTCTTGCTTGAATGGTGAAATCCCGCTTTCTAGTGCGTTAAGTTAAATTAATTTGCAATAGGGAGTGCTTTTATGTTACGGTCTTAGTCGAATTTGTGTTGTAGGAGCTTAAATTGCATTTTCGGGGGTTGTGGGGCTGATTTCAAGAAGTTGGGTTGATAATAGGCACGACGAGTCATTTCGGCGAGCTGAGACAAGCTCACCGAACCACTCAACGGTTCGCCTAGTTGCCCTACCTCGCCTTTGATATCATGTTTTATATGTTGTGGTTTCTGTACCTTTCGGCGAGAAGCATGAGGTTGCCAAAAGCACTCAGCGACTCATCGAAAGTCTTTTTGTTCGCCCTTTGTCTGCACCCCTGACCACTTCTGCACTGTAACTTTCGGCGGACACCCTTTTGTTTGCCGAATGGATTGTTAAGTCTGCCTGCAGCTGATGGTCTTCAGTTTGCTTGTCGAATATTTTCTAACTTTATCTCAAGGCTTTGCAGACATGGCCAGACCAAAAGTTGCAGGAAGAAATATGCCACCCCGACATATAAAGGCACAAAACTCTAGAAGAGATGCAGGGACGATAGATTACCCCAAAGCAAGAAGCGAGAACAAGAAAGTCAGTTCCAGTAGGAGGATTCCAATTGACCCTAATGTCCTTTCGTGGGCTCGAGGGTTCATTAACGCGATACATGCCTTTGGAGCAACTCACGATTTGGACAATATGGCTAAGGCTAATATCGCTGCAGCAACTGAGGCAAACACAGACAACGAAAACCAGATCAAGAATGAAAACACTCCGAGCACTAATGCCCAGATAGATGGAGCAACTGCTTAGACAGGATCCCCTATTTACCTCCCTCTCTGTCTTTCTTTATTTTACCTTTCAGATTCTGTGTTATTTGCATTTGAGGACAAATGTTTTTGTTTGTGGTGGGGTGAGGCCCACCTTTCTGTGCTATTTGTGAATCGCGTTTTGTTTGATTATTTGGGTTGTGAGCTATAATGTTGTGTTAATATTGTTTTTGTGGATGTTTAAGCTTGTGTCTCCGTGTTTTAAATTGCAAAATGATTTTAACCCTTCCGAAATTTTTTGCCACCTCTCACGTGTGAATGTGGCTGTTCTTTCGCAAAATTTGAGTTTTGGTTCCGATCAATACTGATGACTTGAATAATGCTCTTAATCGAACGAACATGAATGTGCGGCTACGATGAGACAAAATGAAGTTGCATAGACAATATGTGAATTCTTTGCATCTCGTTATGATGAACTATGTATCAAATTGATTCTCTTATGATGGCCGTTGCACACTAGCAAAGTGTGGAGTCTTGTTTGACTTTAGTGTCGATGCCTTGTGTGATGAGCTTACTGTGAACCATGCATGAATACACCTAGAATTTGCCCCGTTGGTCCGATTGACTAAGTAAGGCTATCTCTTGATATGATCTTAGGCAATTTCGAAGAGTGTGAGCCAATTTGACAGATACCTCTTTGTGGCCTACCTTGTGAGCATGTGTGAACCTCTTTTAAACACCTTTTGAGCCTTACTCTTCTTTGGAAGAAACTTGATGAAAACTAGACCTTTCTTTATCCATTACCCATAACCCTCATGAAGTTGTGGTTAGTTTAAATAGCCAACTTAGCCAAAAGCCTAAGTTGGGAGTGTGGTGAAAAGAGAAGGCAAATCAAGAAGTGCAAGAAAGTCCCTCTTACCCATGGTTTTGAGAAAAATGGAACCCCTCCATACCAAAAAAAAAATAAAGGAGAAAGAAAAAGAATAAAAAAGAAAGTTGTGGAATAAAGTACAAAAGAAATGGGGTTCCCAAACAATCCATGGAAAGGGAATAATAGGATGACTTATGAGCACTAAAGAGAATGATGAAGAAAAGGGAAGGAAGTGTTGTGAGCACCACATTTCATGAGAATGAAAGTCACTGAGCCTAAATGACCATACATTTTCACTCAGCCACATTACAAGCCTTGAAAAGACCTTTTTGATCTTGAGTAAGCCGAAACAAATGTTGATTGGAAAATACGGGAAAACCTATAGGTGAAAGCATGCATTGTGTTCTTCCTTGTGAGAGTGAGCGTTGCATTTGATTCCAGAACTTTAAATGATTAAACCTTTATGGGTGAGTATGGAATCATCCTTTCTGTGAGGGCATTCGAATACTTTTGTTGAGCTCAAACTTGCATTTGAAGCAAGTATTGCGAACTTGAGAATCTTTGAGAATGGTGTGTCACAACTTGAATCTTTGGGTACACATTTGATCTTTGCATAAGTATATTGAGTCTTGTTGTGTGCATTCATGATTGCGTCTTGTGTTGTACTGTTCGAGACCTTCTTTTTGAACGGTTGAACTTGAGTTTGCTTGAGGACAAGCAAAAGTTTAAGTTGGGGGTGTTGATGAGTCCATAAATTAGATTCATTTAGGGCTATATTTTGATAGAATTAGTGTCCTCAAATGCATATTTTGTCTCAATATCTAATGAAAACCCTTAAGTTTCAGGTATTTGGAGTTTAAGGGAAATCATGGACACTACTTAGAAAAAATGAACAAAGGCAGCTGAAAGAACGAAGAAATAAAGATCTGAGAATTGCCGAACCCGTTCGGTGAGTCGCCAAAAGGTCATATCCTCGCCTTTTGTTCCAGTGTGCTGAGCCCTGAAGGAAAGGATCAAATCGGCGGTGAAAAGGAGCAGTTGGCGTGTCGCCGAGCAGTTCCGCGAAGCAGTACTATGTCACCTAATGATCCAAAACATGACGATGGTGAAGGCTAACGTAAGACGACGATGAACTAGACCAAATGGCGGATCACCGAGTTGATCGGTGATTCTGACTAACTTCGCCGAGTGATCTTTCGTAGCACAAATCTTTGAAAACTATAAATACTCGTTGAGAATTATTATTCTAGTATCGAATTTTTAGCTTTGAACAGTAATTTTTCTGACTTTACTTCTATTTTTGAGTTCTAAGTTTGGAGAGGGTTTTGAAGAACTTGAAGATTCAAAGGGTTTCAACTCCAAAATTTTTGACTTGGGTCTTGTGGATTCTTCACTTTTGACTTGTTTTGAGACTTAAATCTTCATACCCATTTGAATGCAAACTCATATTGGTATAAATTTCTATCTCTTATACATGTTTAGCTAAAACCCTAATTCTTGGGGTGTGATTTTGTGAATATGGGTTAAGTTAATTGTTGGATGTTGCTTGATGATAGTTTAATCGTTGTTTAAATGTGATTTCATTTAGTAGTTGTGTTGGAACTTTATGAAATTGTAGTTGCAAATACGATTTCACCTTTGTCTTTTCGGCTTGCTCGAGAGAGAGGTCGTAAAACTAAGACTACTAAATTGATGGCCGGTGGGATTGGGTCAACACGAGGTTTAGCTCGAGAGAGTGGACCCTAGTCCTTCTCCCACACACTTAGCTCAAAAGAGTGAGTGGACTAAGGTGGAGGTTGTTCTTCATGCGGCAACTCGGTGTTCGAGAGAAATCGAGTTGATTCGAGGTAAGTTGCTCGAGAGAGAGAATTTACCCCCACTATGGTGTAGCCTAGTCACAAATATTCAACGAATTTACTATCAAAAGCATGTACCTAATGATCTAGTTTAACCCGTATTCCTATCACATCCCAAGAATCTCATCTCCTTGATTAGTACTCTTTGCATTTTCGCTGATTTTTGCTTACTTGGTACAAACCCCCATTGTTAATTGACACTTTTGTGTCACCCCTTAGATTTAGTATGTTTGTATTCGACAATGTTTTTAGCTATGACTAATTAGAACTTAATTTTATTTTTCTATTAATTCTCAAGCCCACTCCCTTAGGACTCGACCCCAACCCTTGGTTAGGTTACTTTACTATTGTACGATCGTAGACACTTGCATTGGAAGTTGTGGCTTGATTACGCAAATATTACTCTATACCGACAAATTGTGGTAGCTCTTTAGTACCTCACTCTAACCCATCCATATCTCTCTTTTGTGGTGAACAAAGTGTGTCAATTTATGCATAATCCTTCCACAAATCAGTGGGCTAGTGTCAAAAGGATATTGCGATACATGCAGCCACTAATGATCTGTGTCTCTTCATTCTTAAGTGTGATACTCAGTTTCTTCAAGCCTTTACGGACGTTGTTTGGGCGAGCTCTTTGGATGATAAAAAATTGGCAGGTGGTTATGCTATTTTCATGGGAACCACTTTAGTGTCTTGGTCATCAAAAAGGCAACGATGATTGCTAGATCTTCAACTGAATCTAAATATAAAGCTTTAGCTTATGGTGCCGCAAAACTAACTTGGATTCATTCGCTCTTATTCGAACTTGACGTCTCTCTAACCAAAGCTCCTATTTTATGGTGCGATAACATTGGCGATGCATATTTATCCATTAATCCTATATTCCATGCTTGTACAAATCATGTGGAAATTGATTTCCATTTTGTTAGGGCTAAGGTGGCGAGAAATGACCTACTTGTCCAGTTCATCTCTTCCAGGATCAACTAGCTGATGTCTTCACCAAGCCCTTCTCATTAGCTCATTTCCAGTTCTTAAGGGACAAACTTAGAGTTAGTTACCCACCTTCCATTTGCAAGGAGAGTATTGAGACATCATTACCTAAGGAAGCTGGTTAGCTATACAACTCTATAGGATACCTATTATAAGTGAAGTTGTGTGTATCTAATATACCTTAGATATTATGATCCTCATAGAACTAATATTGTTATGTCCCTATATAAGAGGTAATATTATTGCAGCCATGTAAATTAATAAACTGAAAAAAAGGTAGAACTTCTTCATATACAATTTTGTGTATTTTAACAACCTGTATGGGGTATGATGTCAGATCTACACTAATAGTATGAGTCTATAGTAAATTTCAAGATATAAGGACCTTAATTCGAGGCAGCGTAGGTGGATCCAACTCTTTAAGGAATAGGACCTCTATATTTTATATACCATCAGGGTAAGACTAATGTGGTAGTAGAAGCCTTCAGTCGGAAGGACATGTGTATGGGTAGTCTAGCCTTTCTTTATGCTTTGGAGTGACCTTTGGCTTTAGACATCCAATCTTTAGCCAATAAGATAATTCAACTTAATATTTTGATCATACGTTTGAAGCAGAATGATGCCTTAGTAGTTATTTAGGAGTGATTTTTGCAAGGTTAGGTTGGGCAAGCTACCTTGGATTCTGATTGTATTTTAAGGTTTGATGGTCATACCTATGTTTTGAGAGTTGAAGACTTGATTTAGTTGATTCTTCTTGAGGCCCATGATTTCAGATACTCTGTTCATCCAAGCGCCATGAAGATGTATGAATTGTGATTTGAGGCAGCATTATTGGTGGAGTGCCACGAGAAGAGATATTGTGAACTATCTGTCCTGTTGCTTATGTTGCCAGCAGGTGAAGGCCGAACATTTGAGGCCTGGTTGTGATTTTCAGAGGTTACCCATTCCGGAGTTGAAGTGGGAGCACATCACCATGGTTTTTTTATGATAATGCCTCAGACTTCTAGAGGTGTTGACAGTATTTGGGTCATCATTAATCTATTGACCAAGTCAACACACTTCGTTCTTGTTCATTCTTCTTTCAGTGCCGAGAGATTAGCTCGTGTCTATATTCGGGAGGTAGTTCATCTTCACGGGGTACTAGTGTCTATTATTTGAGATAAGGATTATCAGTTCACTTTTAGCTTCTTAAAGACCTTTTAGGAGGAGATGGGTACTTGTGTTGATCTTAGCACAACTTTTCATCCACTGACCGATGGACACTTAAAGTGTACTATTTAGGTTTTGGAGGATATATTGCAGTATTATGTATTTGACTTTAGAAGTCAGGGGGACTAGTTCTTAGCCTTGGTGGAGTTTGTGTAGAACAATAGTTACCACTCGAATATTCAAATGGCCTCATTCAAGGCCTTATATGGTAGAATGTCACGACCTAGACCGCTGTGATTGGCACCCACACTAACCCTCCGGTGGGAGAACCACTACCACAACCCGACTAAACAACTTAAAGAAACTAAATCATTTAAAGATATGAAAGCAAATTTAAATGATGAATTAAGTACTGAGTTCCCATAACTCAGAAGGTTTAACAAAAACAACCAAGCATAAACCTCACAGATTCAACCCCTAGACCTAAAAGTCATTGTACCAAAACTCTACCAATCAACAAGTCTAAGAAAAAGGGGGTGCAACCCCGAAAACTAAACATAAGTAAAAGTCTGAATATATAGTCTAAGTCCGAAAATAATGGGCTAAACTAATGATGGATCCATGGCACCCAGAAAAAACTGGCTCACCCTCGAATCTGGTCTTGATCAATGATCTCCTAGCTGATGTCTGTCAATAGCTGCCTGAAGATGCCCTGTACTCAACAAAGAAAGAGCAAGTGCAGTATTAGTACACGAAACAACAGTGTACTGGTAGAATCACGCGGCTACTCCAGTAAGCGAAATATAAGCAAGTAATTACAACATAGTAAACACACATATACAGGATACATAATTCAATAATCATTTTAGGAGCAATGTGTAATTCCATAGTATCAATAACAAGTAGATATGACAGTTACAATGGTCCTCTCATGGAACCCACACCCAAACTCTTATTGTGTCGGAACGTGACACCTGATCCAATATATATGTGTCGAAATGTGACACCCGATCTAATATATATATCAGAACGTGACACCCAGTCCAATATATGTGTCGAAACGTGACACCCAGTCCAGTCAACACAACAACAGGTAGAATCACACCCATAATGAACAGTGCACATAATCACAAAGTCAAGTAACAGGTTCATGACATCTAATTGTTCATACTTAATCATTTCATTAGATTCGATTCATGTTTCCCTATTCACATACATACATGCATACAATGGAGCAATTAACAGGCATATATAACACATCGGGAAGTCAAACCATCACCTACCTCGAAACCAAGCCTAAATACTCCCAAGACACTTGAGCCTTCTCTTTCCAGAGTCTTTCAACTTTTTCTTGGTCTAAAACAATTAATTAATGCTAGGATCAACAAACAAGGCCTAGTTTACCCGGATTATAACAAAATATCAACCCAAGACCAAAACCTTGATTATAAAGCTCAACTAGGGCTTTTCCCACCATTAACTTCAGGCCAAAACCCTCCCCCAACGATAATTCACAAGGATTCTAAGTTCTAAGAATCGAAATACTGATTAGGAGAGTAATTAACTTACCTTTGGCGCGAGAATTCGTGGAAAATTTAATGAGAAACTTCCCTAGGTTGTCCCTTAACTCTTAAGAGCTAGGTTTTGCAGAAAATAAAATTTTTGGGGTTTTTTCCCCGGTTTAAGTCGCGACTGGCCCGCCACAGCGGGCCCCATCCCACCACAGCGACCGCCCCAGTGGCTTACATGGAGACAAAAACTCAGAATTTGAGTTCCAAGCTCCCATGTGTAGGGGAGCCTTGTAAACATGGAGGGGTAGCTAGCTTGACCTTCACAAACACAGAGGGAAACCTTGCGAACATGGAGGGACATGGGCCACAAGCCCACCCAATTGCAGTTATAGGCCATGCGATTGCACATAACTGGTCTGTAAGGCTCCACGAACTTGACCCCAGGGATCGCAAACGTGAAGAAAATTTAAAGCTGCATCAGCTGATGCACATCAGTTGGTTTTCTCAACTTGGAATTCTCTGATGGGGTGCCCGAGATTCGTTCAAAGCCTCGTGCGTGTAAATAAAATATGCTACCCCATTGAATTTAGAATTCTAGAATTAATGTTTCGATCAAAACTTTTGTAACACCCCGTAACTAGAAAGAGGTAGAAAGAAGTTAAAAAGTGGAAATAGTCATTTTTGGAAAGAATATAAAATCTGGAAAATTTTATTAGTATGTTAAGTTGGATTTTTGGTCAACTTCAAACGACCATAAATTCTATCTCAGGATGAGTTAGGTGTGTTTCTAGATTCATAGGAAAGATCTTGGAATAATCTTTCCAACGCCGCCGAGCTTGTGCGATTCCGAGTTTGTATGAGTGAGATATTCCCATTCGAAGTTGGGATGTTCAAATAAAGAAAGTTCAATCTGGATTTTGAAAGGGTAGTTTGGTCTTTTCCTTTCCCAATTATTTTAATTCATTTTTAGAAGTTTAATTGGGGTCTAAACTAAACTTGGTTAGTTTACACTTTTCCAAAAAGAGTTAGGGTTTTGAGAGAAGAGAAAAGATGAGGAGAAAAGAGGAGAATAAGCACGATTCATCAAGATCGTTCAAGTTTGATTGTGGATTTCGTCAAGGGGTGATCCCTATGAGGTATGTGAGTTCATAGCATTGGGTTTGTTCACCCTACGTGCCAAACATGTTTATTTCAATATGATTTTCGTCCTAAAAGATTGAGATTTTGATGTTCTTGAGTTGTATTCTTCAATTGCTTTCGTTCTTGAATTTGGGATGAGATTGAGGAGTTCTTGAGAGTTTAAGGTCGATTTTAGAGTTGTTTTGAGTTAGGTTCTTGGGTACATTTGCTGGGTATCAGAATCTAAAGAGCTATTGAGAAAAAGAATCAGAAAATGAAGAAGTAAAAAGTCGGCAGAATCTGGGTACCAGGTCCGCGTCGCCGACCTG
This sequence comes from Solanum acaule, assembly GCA_036250505.1. Lineage (NCBI taxonomy): Eukaryota > Viridiplantae > Streptophyta > Magnoliopsida > Solanales > Solanaceae > Solanum > Solanum acaule. The sequence continues at coordinate 32,508 of JAJOOR010004408.1, forward strand.
TTCCTCAGGATTGGAAAAATCCTCCTCGCATAGCGGAGAGGTCACAAACCGTTCTTCCTCAAAAATTATTTTCGCGACAAAAAATTTAAATACATCTCCGCGTCGCTAACCTGCTTTCAGACAGTGATTTCTTGATCTTTTCTCGTGTTTAACTATCTAAAAACACTCCTAAACATCATGAGATCTTTCCTATCACAAATCACAATCTTTGAATCCATAATTCAATTCAAGGATCAGTTAAGAGTCAAGTCAAGCAAAGTTAAGAGCCAAGTCAAGAGAAGTTTATAGAGTCTTCCAAAAGTCTTTTACAAATGATTTAACCTTGTTTTAAGACTTGAGTTTTGAGTTGAGTAAAGAGTAAAGTTGAAGTTCATTTCTTCAAAGTATATGGGGATTATGTATTCCCAAAGAGTTAAAATGTTTTCACATTTAAACAAGAAAAGGAAACCTTGATTTTCAAAGAGCCTTTGAGCTAGTTTTCAGAAAAGAGTAAGTTCTTTCACAATTAAGCAAGAGAGAAAACTTTGATTTCCAAGATAGCCTTTGAGCTAAGTTTTTGAGCAATTATCTCAAACCGTAGAAAGAAGTATGTTTTTAAACATAAGAGCTAGTATTATAATTTTGGGAGTAGTATTGAGCACCGATAAGGGGAAGAGTCCCCCATAAACCATGTAGCCATCATGGGTAGAAAAGAGTCATACTTTTTAGATGATTCCTTTAGTGCTTTTTAGCATAGACTAGTGGATCCACTTAGTAGTTCAGGTTCTATACCCCCAGCAAGGTATAAGACGGCCCTAGAAGCGTGAGGCAAAACGTTGTATCATCACGATAATTCTTAAGTGATGGTTGTTGATCAGAGAAACTCCCACAATAGTATTTTGTATTTTTATATACATCAGAAATATTTGTATTTTCATATACAAATAGTGTTCATATTGTATATTTGCATACATACATAGTTATTATTGTATTTCTAAATACATAGAGTTGAAAACCATGTTTTAAAGCTTTTCTTTATACTGCATTTATTTACACTGCTTTTTATTGAAATCAGTTAAGTGGAGTTGAGCCAGGTAAGTTCTTCAGTTCCTTTCAAGCTTATGTCTTGTTTTAGAATTCCCTTCGCATACTCGTACATTCAATGTACTGATGCCATTTGACCTGCATATTCTTATGATGCAGACACATGTAACCAGGATCAGCATCCAGCGCATCGTTGATCCAGTTGAGCACTCAGAGTCAGTTGTTGAGCCTCCTTGATTTCCAGAGGATCCCTTTGGTTATGTTTTGTTTTATTTCTTGCTTATTTCAGTTGTTAGGATGATCGGGGGTCTTGTCCCGACATCCCTCAGAGTTTAGAGGGTTTATTGACAGAGTTAATTGATGTTAGTTCATGAGTCTTTACTTTTTCCTTTTTAGTTAAGTTGAGACTTGAGTTGCCACTTTGGCAGTGAATGTTATTTATTGAGCAATTTAGTGTACTTTTTAAAAGTATTTATCTTGAGTAAAGTCTTCCGTTGAGTAAGAAAGTCAGGCCAAGGGTTCGCTTGGGGCCAACAATGGTTCTTGAGTGCCAGCCACGTCCGGGGTGTAGGCTCGGGGCGTGATACGTTTCATCAAAGGTCATCTTAATGAAAAGTGGGTCCAACATCCAAGCTCCATTTTAAGCCAAAATCTACAAGGGGGCATTGAATGAGACCAGAAACCTTGTGATCCACATTAAAGGTTATTCTAGACCAAACTCGATGTTCTGGAGCTAACAAAACCATCATAATGGAATTCTAAGATTCTATTCCCAAACTTTTTAATCAAAGTTACTATTGAGTTCCAAAGGCTCCATAACATAGAAACCTGCACAAAACTCAAAAGAATGATCCAGCGACCAAACTGTCAGTCCCAATAAGTCATATATACCTTGGGGTTTCTAGAGAAAATCTCTAAATGTTGAAAAGATTAGAAAATAGAAGAAGTGACCTGGAGGGTCATTGCAAGCTCTATGTTGTTGCTTGCTGTTTCAACCTATTATGCCTGTTACATATCGTTTTGAGGTATGGGTTGGTTTCCTACCGATGCACTATGGTAGTTACCATCATGACTGGGGGTTTTGAATCGTGACAAAAAGCACCACAAGTATGGCACACTTCCTTGGATCATGTTTGATCTCCTGGAAAACTAAGAAACAAAACTTTGTAGTTTTTTCTACTACTGAAGCAAAGTGTCTAAAAGTTGAATCATGTTGTGCACAATTTATTTGGATCAAACAAAAATTGTTGGATTTGTCTACGGATGTTTGATGTATTCCTATCTTGTGTGACAACACTGGTGCAATAAATATTGCTAAAAATAATGTGCAACATAAAACTACTAAACATATTGATATAAGACATCATTTTCTTAGAGACGATGTTGAAAAAATGTCATATCTAAATACTGTTTCATTTTACTAAAGAGCAAATTGTTGACATCTACACCAATCCACTTAGTAGAGAACATTTTGAAAAAAAATAGGTTAGACTTGGGGATAATTAAGATTGCATAAACTCCCTCAATGATTGGATAGAATGGGTGTCTTCTTTAAATTCATTAGTTAAATTATTATTCAATTCAGTCTTACACATTTAGTGTGTGTGCCAATTCCAGATTACCACTTCTTTTAACATAAATATGTATTAGATTGTGTAGAGGAATAATTCAGGCATATAATTGTACTCATAAAGTAATTCACTCAGGTATGTTTTACACTTTACTAAGTCAGTAATACTAAAATACAAAATTTGAGTACTCTTGTTCATTGAATTTATTGGTCTTACTATTATGTTCCAACCACAAAAACCAAAGGTCAAAAACTTTCAAAAAGTTGTAATCCATCATATCAACTATCATATCCCCATTATGATTGATTTTCAAAGCCCTAACTCTCTTTCCCACATGGTTCATCTAGTCTCCTCGTTCTTTTATTTCTTCATTCCTTCTTGATAATCTTTAAGCCAAAGAATCGAAATTTCTCACCATGGAAAATCATCTTCCTCTCCTGATACAATCCCCGCTGCATCTGAGTCACTATTATCTAATTCTTGAAAAATGGTAGATTGTATATGAGGCTCATAGGTTAAGTTTAGAAACATGAAAATTCTTATTATTTCTATGGATGGTGTTTACAGCTCGTGGAATGAACCACAGACTGCAGATGACGTCCTTAAATCAAGTTAGAAATTAGGAAAATCAGCCTAAGTTTCATGAACCCAACCACAAGCAATAATGTTTTTTACGGGTCATAGATAGGTCTGGTGAATCAAACTTTGAAAATTTTGAAATTGGCCTGATTTTTGGGAGAGGTATCTAGGGTTTGTAGATCAATCCACGTACCATAGATGGTCTCATGGATGTTGCAGAACTCAATTTTTGGTCTAGATCATTTTGGTCCTTTTCCACTCATTTAATTCCTATACTATGTCGTTTCAGCCTATTCTAAGTGGGATTAATGAAAATTTATGGAATCGAACCCTCCATATTCTCGTATAACACCCAGAAATCAAATTTATTATGCTCAAGTTTCCTCTCAAGCAAGAACTTTGGTTTTTCATCTTCAAACTTCAGTTCAAGATTCAAGCTAGTGTCTTTTTTCCAGGTATGTGAGATTTCATCGATGGGTATCCTTTCACCAATTGAGTCCCAAAGAAAACCTAGTTTTTAGTTCATGAGTTCTACAATGCTAGGGTTTTGTGAAACCATGAACTCTATAATATTTTTCATTTTTTTCATGAATAGCGTATTTACATGATTTCATCTATAAATTTAGTACTTCTAAATAGTATTTTCATGAACCCTAAGAGTATAATTATTTTCATGACTCAAACCATTTATTTTTAGAATGTATGACTCAGATTACCAATATCTTGATTTAAGATGCTTTCAGATAATGTATCTACCAGTCCATTATAAATTTTCAATATATATGAGTTATATAGTTATGAGTTATACTCAATATATTAGCATTATTCAGTTTATCAAGTCACATTCAGTTGGGAAAATTACTTAGTATTGAGCTAATTTAGGGATGAAAGATTACCCATCAGTTAGGACTAAGACCTCTAGTATCAATCCCTAAGTCCTAAAATTATGTGCCACCGTAAGTATTTAATGATCACCCATCAAACCAGAACTAGCTCCTTAGTATTTTATGGACATTAGCTTAGTGGTACTTCATTAGCTCACATCAACCTCTATACCATGGCAAGGTATACTAGTCTCTTTTTGATGGAGATTATATATCAAACTCCATGTCTAGCTCTCATGGTTATATGTCCATTTTAGTATCTCCACATTCTAGCCTCTTAGATATTTCATGACCATGTATTCAGTTATTTTAGTTTCAGTATTTATAAGTTGTATTTGTTGCTTCATAGTCATTGCATCAGTTTATGTTATTTTAGCTCAGCATCTCAAATTTAGTATTTTAAGTTATTTGTTTATCATGTATATCCTACATACTTAGTACATTTAAAGTATTGACCACATACTCTCACACTATGTTGTTTTATAATATAGGTACTTGATAACACTCAAATCACCCTTCAAAACCAATTATAAAGGTGAGCAATCGTAGTCAGTAAAAACCCAACGAAGAGTCGGGGTCAAATCCCACAGGGAATGGTATATCTTGGAGAATTCTTTATCAAGAGTGTTGGACTTTAAATTAGCTCATTTAGAGTAGTAAGAACAATTGGGTGGATGGTACCACCAACTTAATGTAAATCTTTGTTGTCAATTATCACAATTAAACTAAAATTCGAACGAAATCAAGAGTTAGCAAGCAATATAGGAGAGCGGGAATAGGAAATCAATGTCATATAGGAGTAAATTATGTGTTGTTCTATAGTGATGTGCATACATGAATACTAATTCATCTTCAGTGACGCTAGTAAATCTTTCAATCTCAAAGCTTCTATGCCTAGAATCTCCTTTCGGTCTCATCTAATGCCAATTCTTACCAACCAAATACCTTACTATATCCCCTCTTTTAAGAACATGGCAAATAGATTCGACCATAACCTCTCTTTTGAGCAAGTCAAGGACATCAAACCTAAATTTCTAGTATTGAACTAATTACTCACTCCAATTAATCTCTTTCGAGCATGAACTAGAGATCAGAAGTAGGAACTAAGTTAGCAACCTTAACCCTTAAGTTAACCCCATGGTAATTAGACCAAATTCATGCATGAACATCAACAAAACAAAGCATAGTACAATACCCACTACATTAAATTAACACCCAACCCCTTAGAGCACCCCTAGATCTTGGGGGTTTTAGCCACCCATCACAAAAATTAAAGAAAGTATACCTTCCATGGGTAACATGAAATCAAGCAATTAAGAGTAAACCCACTTTGGATTTTACTTCAAATTATCGAATTCAATATTCAAATTGTAATACCCCAAGAAGACTAGAAAAAGTATTCTAAAAAGTAAAGATGTTCTCTCTCGAAACTTTCTCCTGAACTCAGTTGTTCAAAACTCTAATCAAACTCTCTTAAGAATCTATCATTTGGGATATTTATATTTTTCCAAAATTTAGCCCAAAATCCACTTCGCAACCAAATCGGCGACATTAGTCGGGCTCGCCTAACTCACTCGACGAATAGCCCTTCGTTCACAGCTTGTCTTTGTGATGCTCTAGGCTTCAGGTGTTTGAACCTCAGTTGTTGAACTCGATTGAGTCAGCCTTTCTCATTCGGCGTATCCCCGAATACCACCTTAATTCGTTGTTCGAGCATTCAATTTTTGCCTTGCTTACTATCACTTTGGGTGATGTGCTTCAGATCCGCCTTTCTCATTCGACATATCTCCTTTTCTACTGGAGTTCTCCGACCTTCTTTGGTAAACAAAAGTGCTATACACTGTCAGATTAGGTGAAGTCTAGCTCAGTCAGCGATCCACCCTTCATGCTAGATGATCAACAATGTTCATTTTGCACTTCTTTTGCATTTTTGGCCATTCTTTCAAGCTTTAGTCCATGCTGCAAATCATCAATATTTGATTAGAAAATGACAAAGTTAGGCATTGAGGACACTAATTATTGAGATAAATGGACCTTAAATGAGTGCAAATATACCACTCATCAGAACAGTTGCGCAATATCAAACTCACGATTAGTACCATCTCCATAGCAACTCAATACTAGAGTTTGGTGAGTTCTCATCTTTCGAGGATGATCCTTATTTTATTTCTTTTATTAGTATTTCAATTTACAGATAGTTAGAGTTAGTTGGGGCTTTGTCCCAGTAACTTATCTTAGTAAAGGCTTTTTCAAACACTCAGTCAGATATTAGTATTTCAGCTTTATGTCATGATCGAGGGAACTTATTTGAGTGTTAAGTTTGATATTTAAGAATTTCTTATTTGTCTAAATTTTAGCTTTCACATTAGTACTTTAGTTATTATCTATGTTCCTCTTAGTGTAATGTCATACCATGGGTTAGCTTGGGGTCACTTGTGTCTCTTAGTACTGTGTTATGAGATAGAGCTACAATCAAAATTAGTAGCACAAACTAGTATTTCACATTTCCATGCTTAAGAAATGTATGGGTGACCCTTCACTCATTGTGCCCAGAGAAAATATTTATGTGAAGGACATCTTGTCTTTTGAGGAGGTTCGAGTTAACATTCTTGATCATCAAGTTTGCAAGTTGAGGACAAGGAAGTTGCGTCAGTAAAGGTTTTATGGAGGAATCAATTCATCGAAAAGGCTATCTAGGATGTTGAAGAAGATATGCAATCCAGATACCCTCAATTGTTCATTCCTCGTGATGAACATATTGAAGTTAAGAGTCCTTCTCTTATTTTAAATTCCATACCTATACTTTGTGTTTGAGTGTTTTAGTTCCTATGTTAAGGTTGTGCCTTGTGTATTCCTTCAAATGTTCCTGACCTTGATATATATTTTAGTTCAGGCAAAATAAGCTTAATTTGGTTACTCTATCTTAACCATTATTCGAAGATGAATGATCTCATGGGGGAAATAGTATAACACCTCGCAATTCTAATCTAAAGATTCAAACCATTTGTCGTAAGTGTATAAACTTAGACCAAGTGATACACTACTTTTTCATATATGTTAAGGTCCATTCATAAGTGTGATAAGTGTATCGAATGTGGTTTGGGGTAAGAAACCTCTAATACTGAGTCAAGTTCAAAGCTTCTCTACTGATTGAGTGTTTTTGCTGAGATCATATAAGGGTCAATATCTAATGGACATATCTCTTAGAATATGAAGTGTTAGGGGGCACATAACATATCAAATTTTAGGTCTATGAGTCTTCTTTCCAACGCCGCCAACCGTATGTCAATCTATGTCTGAAGTAAAATGTTATGATCGATTTAACAGAGACACTGCAAGCTGTTAGTGTGATAGAACCTGTGACGGCCCATCACACATGACCATAAGGGTCATTTTTTGGGCCATTTTTTATGCCTAAGTGAAGGACCATCATCCAAGTGACGGTTCGTCACTTAAATGGCGGCACAATATTTTTTTTTTCTGATTATTGTTTTTAATGAGGGCTTTTTTGTCCTAAAACCTTTGAGGAGTTATCTAAATGACCTTAAAAGTGTAGAAAAATAGTTTTTTTTTTATTAAACCTTCTCATTCTCAAACATTTCTATGCTTAAGAACTTCAAGAGACAAAAAACTAGGGTTCATCTTCCAAGGTTCTTCATCAAGTTTCATCACTAAGATATGTAAGACTATCTCCATGTGTGGGGACAACTTGTTTTTCCCCACGAACTACGTTCCCATGGTTTCAAAGTATCCTCTATGAATGAATTAGGTTCAAGATGAAACCCTATATTCTTGAATTGTTCTTGAATCTTTATGAAACCCCCATGAATCCTCCATGAAAGTACTTCAATTTTTTGACAATTCTGTTACCCATGAGTTTGCTAAGATTTTCTACATGAAATTATGAATGATAATTAAAAGAAGAAATTCCTATCTTGAGAAGTACTTTATTGATTTTCTTTATGACTTCTTGATAACCCTTTTTATGATTTCTTGATGTTTTCTTGGAAATTCTTATGTTATGAACCCTAGAACTATGAGTTATGAAAGTTTTTAAATGTGAGACCTTATGATGATACCTTATGATTTCTTGATCCTTGTCGATGTAGGTTAAGGATTGTTCTATTGGTTTGGGCGACTCCTTCTTTATGCCCCTAGTAAGGGCTAGTTATGGATCCACATGATGTGTACACGTATGTCCTATACCCGATAAGGTATGAGAGGGCTTAGCTGATCAGGCCTAGATTAGACTCCATGCCCTCACATGGTGGTTTATATCGGTTATCCTATTAGACTCCCCTAATGAACTAAAATATGATGAAAGAAAAATCCTTAAGGTAGTCGGAATGACCTCATCTCTTAACATTTCATATTTTATAATTATGACTATGTTAGCAGCTTCTATTGATCTGGCATGTATGTTATGTTTCATTCCGCCATATTACATAAAGTATTATTCCATATATACTTATGTCCCATTTGTTGGAGGAGTTGCATCTTTTTTTGATGCAGACTCAGGTATGCAGACACGTGATCAAGCCGCTCGCTAGGTTCCATATCTTATGCATTTGTGAGCCCTTCTCTATTTCCGAGGGCTTAGTTGACACATTTCTAGTACTTGATGTTTATGCTTTTAAGGCATGCACGGGGCATTGTCCCAGTAAACACTTCTCAGCTATGTTTAGACGCTTCATAGAATGATAGATGGTTATGTTTTTGTTTGGACTTTCGTGTCCCTTATTAGCGATTTCAATTCTATGACTTAGTTTTATGTGGACTGTTTTCTTTTACAAAACTTGACTCTTCAAATGATTTTAAACTATACTTCTGGTCATGTCTAGATGTACGCTCATGTCCAATTCCATGTTATGGGTACGTCAGGCCAGCAATGACATCGAGTGTCGGTCACGTCCAGGGTTTAGGATCGGGGTGTGACACTTTGCCCTATAAGTAAGCCCTTGCATGGGAGAAGTAGGGCATCTCATTCTTTCTCTTGTTATAATGCACAATTTCTGATCAAGAGTGAATATAATTGCTTTCTATTCTAGTTCTGGCCTTTTAATATTTAGCTTTCTTATCCTTTGCTAATAAGATATTATTTACTTCCCTTATTTCCGTCGATTGGACCAAACCAAAAAACAAAGGAAACTTGATTGAACCTAATTCATTTGCCTTTAATCCTAACTTTATAAATCTAACTTAGTTTTGAGCCCACACAATTTTTCCGGCATGCTAGTTTACCTTTCATTGGGGATTCCTCTTCTATACATGTCTTTATAAAAAAAGATAAATAACTCTACTGAACAAAATAAACAGAAAGGAAAATTTGAAACATTATATGGTTAGCTTCTTCTATAGTGTCTAAAGTAAAGCAAAGGAGTGTGCCCAAGTTGCAACTTCATCAAGGAGAAATAAGCTCCATTATGCCCGAGGTCAAGTAGCTACAGATGAGATCCTTGCTCTACGACCTTTCCATTATTTATCACAACTATGGTGCCTGCCTTACATATTGTTGATAAACGATGAGCTGCAACAACACATGTCCTACCAGCCATGATCTTCTCCAAGGCTTCCTGCACTAAATTCTCAGAGACACTGTCAAGTGCACTAGTTGCCTCATCCAAGAGAAGTATCACTGGATTCCTTACTATTGCTCGAGCAAGGGCTATCCTTTGCTTTTGTCCTCCTGAAAGTTGAACTCCTCTTTCTCCACAATAAGTTTCATATCCATCTTTCATGGAACTGCATTGTAAGATTGCAAGCTTATTAACAAAGAAACTTGTCTATTCATCGTGTACTACCTATTGACTGTGTAAAATATTTTACACAATCAGGTCATGTAGGGGTAAGTACGCTTTTAGACATTGAAAGCTTTGTCATAATATTCTTTTCTTAAAGGAATTAGTCTAATAATTTCTTTTAATTTTGTAAGTACGCTTTTAGACATTGAAAGGTTTGTCATAATATTCTTTTCTTAAAGGAATTAGTCTAATAATTTCTTTTAATTTTGTGAGTACGCTTTTAAACATTGAAAGCTTTGTCATAATATTCTTTTCTTAAAGGAATTAGTCTAATAATTTCTTTTATATTTTCTAAAATATATTCTATATATTGTATATCTTGAGTTCTTTGGTATGTTTATATATTTTCTTTTATTAGATCTCCTAATAAGATGATGTTTTCAGTAGTTGCCTGCCAATATTGGAAGTATTCGTAATTTATCATTAATCTGAATATTCTAATTCTAAGTCGCTCATATTAATTCGTTCTAGTTCTATGTATATTTCATCTATTTCATACCAGGTTTGAGTTGCTAGTTCTAGTTCTTCGTAGTCAAATATTTTTTCCCATATTATTTTCCTTAATTCGATAATTTCTATGTCTTTAAGAGTATTTAAAATCAGTGTTTTATAATTTAGTATCACTTTATCATGTAGATAAGTAGTCATGTTTATGTTCTGCTGTTTAATCAATAATTCCCTCATATCATATGCACAATAAATATTGTCTATATTAGATCATTATAAACTAGATTATCTTCAACCTTATTTCCCTGTCACCATTAACATCGTACTTTCAAAGGTATTTTCTTCCTAAACAGCGCCTCAACTTTGTTTACTCCCCTAACGGCTTCCCTGCCTATGGTTTCAACTTTAGGATGGCATAGTTCTAGAAGTTTTCCCTTTTTTGCTCATGTTAACAAACTAGGAAACATGCTTCAAATAATTCTAGTATATAACAACTAATATAAACTTATTTAATCATGCTATGATATTCAGGAATCAATAGATTTAGCTATGCATAATCATAAATCGATATACCTGTGTAATATCTGATATATTTTGCTCCATTTTTTAGCTTTGAAACTTGAGATTTTTATTGAATTTTTTTGTTTACAAAGAGGCTTGCTTTTCGTCGAGAAAGTCTTGCCTTAGATGTGCCTAATGGCCTTCTATTTATACTAGAGGAAACATAATCTTTTCCTATTCTATACTTTACATCTGTCCTATACTATTTTTACTTTACACCTATCTACTAATAATTTACATACTTTAATAATTCACACTACACTACCACTTACTTTTACAATAAGACAAACAACTTTATTTTTTGCTTTTTATCTTGTCGGGAATCTTGCTTTTAATCTTGTCGTTGTTGGCTTTCATCTAGCTGGACATCTGGAATTACATTATCTTCTCCATAACACTTTGAGCATTGATGATCTGGGTATCTGTGTCCAATAGTCTTGCAATATTTTGTCATTATCTCTGGTGAAATAAAATTCTTTCGTATTGCTCTTGTAGTTGGCTGCTGTTCTGGTTTTAATAGGCTTAATATCCATTGTCGTATTTCCTCCATATCTGCTTCTCTAATTTCTCTTGAATTTGAATATATCATAGTTTGTTCTCTTGAATAATAGCTCCATACCGAATTTCCATTTAAATAGTTGATTGTTAACTCATTCAAAATAGTAACTATTCCAATAATCCGCTTTCTTGCATAAAATTTTGGTATCTTTATCTTTTGTATCTCATCTTGTCGTTCTATTTTCTCTGGTATTATCATTTCTCTGGTTAGTCCAATTTTTATAACTTGTATGATAGGTTTAATTTCATCATACTCTCTGCTGGTGCTGAATAGAACTTTATATAATAAAGTGTTCCTTTGGTTATTCTTTTATAATGCATAAATGCCTTATGTAATTCTGGTATTGTTGATATCTCATCTCCTATTTGAGTATATACGGTACTTAATAATCCATAGTTGTAGCAAGTTCCTACTAGATTGGTACTTGTTCCTGGTTGTGCAATTAGCTTATTATATCCCTGTAGATTTTGTGTGATATAATCTTCATGGGGGTTTTTGGTATTTTTGGACCTTGGATTTTGGTTTAGAAAAGTCTGTATTTTGTGGATGTTTTCTATGTAAGCTCTGGTTATATGGTTATAAGTCTTTTTGTTTTGTCCTAGACTTTGTTTATATGTATTTAACTGTGGTGGTATAAATAATGGATCCTTTTGGTTTTTTGGTATAAACGGTTTTTCGAATATCTTATTCATATTGGTATTAACATATCTGGTTTTATTTTCTTCCTTTGTTGCAGATG
>JAJOOR010004414.1:0-87111 GCA_036250505.1 Solanum acaule
TCCCTATTTCCCGTTAATTAATGTTGATTGTACTTCCGCGACCGATGAAGTGTGATGACAAGTTTGAGAGGCTTGTTTGGGGTTCCTTCGGGTTCCTCATTCGCCATGTCACGTCTAGGCCCTAGGCTTGGGTCGTGACAGCAGTATTCCTAGTAATAGCAATCCTTTCCTAGTGTACTACATGCAAAGTGATAAGTTAGGTATCTCTAAATCCTTGGTCCGGCATCTAGAGAATTTCACCCCGCACCTGGGCCCATCTACGTGTCTAAAATTTACTAACCCTTACCTTTAGCTCATATTAGGCATCAAAATCAATGTTTGGCTTAGTTATTACTTCGCACCAATCGACACTAGCCTATTAGATAGTATCACACTAAATTTATGTTCATAATTCTTTTCTTGTTGATTACGTCCTTGGTCCGACAACTAGCAACAAGGCGAGTTCTAACGCGTGCACTCATTAAAAAGACTTCTAAATGAAAAAATTATCAATGCATGTAAAACACTATTCAAGAATTGTTTATTTACTATTCATACTTTGTTAATCGCTCATGGTTCCCACAACCCTAGTTGTGGAGTTTAGTTACCCATAATCATATGAACACAATTCATTGTTTTAGTTGAAAGAATTATGAACTCACGTAAGAAGAATAATAAACCCAAAAATTAAACTTGAAATGCATCACCAAAATCTTCAAAACGAACTTAGGAAATTAAGAATTGCTAAAGTTGCAAGTTAATCTCCCAAGTCAAGAACTAAATAAATAATAATGTCTAACTCCCAAAAATGAGGTTTACATGCCCTATTTATAGAAAACAAGTCCTAAATTAAAAGAGAAACAAAATAAGGAAAGTTTGTTCAGGCACGCGTCTTGATTCCACAAGACTGACTAACGAACCGTAAATGGATCTACGGTCCGTGAGTCCCTTCCATCAACCAGGACTTAGAAAATATTTCACCTTCCAAGAATTAGCTTCTCTGAAGCAAACGACGGAGTTGCAGTACGGACCGTAGATCGATCTACGGTTCATCAATCCCTCTCCGTAGCTCCATACTTAGAATTTTTCAAACATCAGGTACTGGAACCCTCGCAGTATCAATCTACGGATTAACAGTACTGTCTGTAGATCCATCTACGGACCGTCAATGGCCACCGTGGTTCCACACTTGGTCAGATTTCCCTGATTTGCCTTGCCTGCTGATCTACGACCACCATCTACGGAGCGTCAATGGACCTACAGTCCGTAGATCACCTCTTTAGATGCCCTTTTATGCATTTCCTTCATCTGTCTCCTTACTTTCGCGCCTGAACATCTTTCCTGCAAAATATGATAAAAACACATAAAAACCAATACAAAAAGGCCCTAGACACACACAACTTGTAAGTGAAATGTATTAGAAATACCATAAACTCACGGTATATCACTATGTGGCTTTTCTAGGCCATATTGTATCAGATACAGGCATTGCGGTAGATACACAAAAGATTGAGTCCGAAAGACTTGGCCCAGACCCATGACTCCGACAGAGGTTCGTAGTTTCTTAGGGTTAGATGGGTACTACAGAAGGTTTGTAGAGGGTTTTTCTTCACTTTCAGCACCATTAACGAAGCTAACTTAAAAATAAACTAAGTTCCAGTGGACTGAGGCTTGCGAGCATAGTTTCTAGGAGCTTAAGGACAGGTTGACATTAGCACCAATTCTAACATTGCCAGAGGGTTCAGAAGGCTCTGCGGTGTACTGTGATGCTTCTGGTGTTGGGTTGGGATGTGTTCTAATGCAACATGGTAAGGTTATGACATATGCTTCAAGGTAGTTAAGAAAGCATGAAAAGAACTATCCAAACCATGATTAAGAGTTTGCTGCAGTTGTGCATGCATTAAAGATCTGGAGACACTATTTATACGGCGTTCATGTTGACATCTTCATAGATAATAAAAGCCTGCAACATATCTTTAAACAAAAGGAGTTAAATCTGCGACAACATCGATGGCTTAAGTTACTGAAAGACTATGACGTGGATATTTTATATCATCGAGGAAAGGCGAATGTGGTAGCCGATGCCCTCAGTCAAAGATCTATGGATAATTTATCCTATTTAGGTGTTGAGATACGTGAGCTAGCACGAGAGCTTCATCAATTAGCTAGCTTGGGAATCAGATTGTTAGAGGTAGAAGATAGTGGGGTAACAATTCAGGACACAGCCGTATCATCTCTAGTTGTAGAATTGAAATCACGGCAACAAGAGGATCCTACCTTAGAGTAGCTTAGAGCCAAATCTCAGAATCAACAGACTTTAGCATTTGATATAGCAGGAGATTGAGTCCTTAGAAGTAACGGTCGATTGTGTGTTCCGAATGTTGCAGGGCTTCGACATCGAATTATGGAAGAGGCACATCATTCCCGTTATTCTATTCACCTTAGTTTGACAAAGATGTACCATGATATTAAGGAGATATATTGGTGGCACGGGATGAAGAAGGACGTTGCTGAGTTTGTTAGACAGTGTCCTAACAGCCAACAGGTGAAGGTTGAGCACCAAAAGCCCGTTAGGCTAGTTCAGGAGATAGCCATTCCTTGTGGAAGTGGGAAGCAATTAATATGGATTTTATTACAGGGTTACCTCGATCGCGTTGCAAGTCTGACTCTATTTGGGTAATTGTTGATAGACTAACAAAATCAGCCCACTTCTTACCAGTCAGGGCTACTTTTACGGCCGAAGACTAAGCAGGGCTATATATTAGAAAGATTATTAGGACTTCTGGTAGAGGAGCACAATTTACCGCCAACTTCTGGATGTTCTACCAAAAAGGACTAGGGACACAGGTTAATCTTAGTACAACCTTTCACCCTCAGAAAAATGGCTAGGCTGAGCGTACAATTTTGACACTCGAGGATATGTTACAGGCGTGCGCGCTAGACTTCAAGGGAAGTTGGGATGACCACTTGCCTCTTATTGAGTTCGCATACAATAATAGTTATCATTCCAGCATCGGGATGACACCTTATGAGGATTTGTTTGGGGGAAAATGTAGTTCCCCCATTGGATGTTTCAAGGTAGGTGATTCAGGGTTGATTGGACCCGACTTAATAGAGCAGACAGTGGAGGAGGTTAAGCTCATTCGGGAGAGGTTGCTAACAGCTCAAGGTCGATAGAAGTCATACTCAGATGTACGACGAAGGGACTTAGAATTTTGTTTTGATGATCGGGTATTCTTAAAAGTCTTGCCTATGAAGGGTGTTATGAGATTTGGAAAAAAAGGCAAGCTTAGTCCAAGATTTATTGGGCCATATTGGATCCTTCGGAGGGTAGTACCAGTGGTTTATGAGTTAGAATTGCCTTCGGGGCTAGAATCTGTTCATCCATTTTTCCATGTATCGATGCTACGAAAGTGCGTAGGAGACCCTTATCGGGTTATCCTAGTTGAGGATGTTGAAATCACAGAGGATTTTTCCTATGAGGAAACTCCAGTTGCCATATTAGATCGACAGGTCCGTAAATTGAGGACCAAAGAGGTGGCTTCGGTTAAAGTATTTTGGAGAAACAAGAATAGAGTAGAGGTAACCTAGGAAGCTGAGGATGACATGAGGTCCAAATATCCTCACTTGTTTCATACCCCAGGGTGGTGGCATATTAGTTTATATTGGTGCATTGGGGTAAGAAACCTATTAAAAAAAATTATTATTGCCTCTTATTATGGTTGTCATCGTTGTATTTTTTGCTCGCACTGTTATTGCAAAGCTGTATTGCTTAGCTATTTATGTCGTCCTGTGAGACGCCTAAGTTAATAATTTATGCGTTTCAGGTTCTGGATTGTCACATTCACAAAGGATACTTTGTCAAAACTTTGGCAACTCCTAAGGACATAACCGTGTGACTCATATTTTTCATTCGAGGACGAATGTTTCTATGGGGGGAAGGATGCAACACCCCAACTTTTCTAAACGTCTAAATTAATTCGTACATTCGTGGAAAGACAAAGAGGTTGAGTAATAAATTAAAAATGATGTGGTATGTCATATTTTAAGTGTTAAAGGGTTGTATCTCAAGTTTTGAAGTAAGGTAAGTCGCAAAATAAAAGTTGGCGAAAGTTATCGTAGGTTCCTTTTTAAAGATTTCTTTGAAATTTTGGTCAAATATTTTGGAAGTTTTCTCCCAATCTATAACGAGTTATGGGTCCCACGACCCATTAAATCAAAGGTCTGCGAGTCTAGTTTCCAACGCATCAAACGGTTTGTTCATACGACTTCAAAATAGAGAGATATATACGTTTTTACGAGACTCTGCAAGCAGCCACGTGATGTGGGTCCCCTGAGTCGGTGGAAACTAATAAGATAGCATCTTCTTCATTTTTCTTCATTCCAAATCGTGAGAAACCTACGAAAATCAAAGAAATACTCCTCAAATCATCCTTATGTGTTCATGATCTCTTCTTGGCCTTTTATCGAAAATTGCCCTACGTTGCGAGCTTGTCGTTTTGGTATAATTTTCCTGGTGAATTAAGCGGTTTACCTCCATGGAGGTTATGGCAGCAAGATTTTTTTCAGTGGAGTGATTGTATTCAAGTGTTTTGGTCATTTAAAGAAAGGTAGAAATCACCTTTTATCAGTTTACGGATACCTTAGATCTTGGATTGTAGTTTATGATAGGAATCTGTATTGATTGTCAAATTGTTGTAGTAATTTTTACTCTTAATTACTGATTGATTTTACCTTTTTTCTTTAGTGTTGTAGTGGTGTGGACAAAGGTGTTTTCAACATAAATTATAAAGGAAAAGGTATGTTTATGCTACTCCTTTCGTTCGGCATGTTTCCTTAGAGCTTAGGAGTGATATAATAGAGTAGTTAATGTTAGTTATGTTGTAGATGTAATTATGAGTGGTTGGCTGATTGAGTGGTTATAAACCCTCATTTTAGGGACTCATCAGTTGTTCAGAACAACCCTAAGTTTGGAATGACTTGGACATTACTCATATATATTGTTTATAGATAAATTGCTCGCCTTCAGCCTATTTAATTGTTTGTTGTCGCCCTTAGGGCTATTGTGGTTAGCTGTTGAGCTATGAACTGCCTATGGGGGCTATGTTGTTATCCAATAAGACTATGTTATTGACAAATAAGGCTATGTGTTGCCTACGGGGCTATTTTGACGCCAAAGAAGGCTATGTATTGCCTACAGGGCTATGTTATGCAAAAGAGGGCTACGTGCAGCCCACAGAGCTATTATGTTGCCTAAGAGGGCTATGTGCTGCCTACGGAGCTAAATCGTTACCAAAAAGGGCTATGTGAGTTCTTACAAAGACAAGGGACTACCGATAAGGTTATGTAGATTGATTTGGCACCTTCTGGGCTTATGGGGGCCTAAGTAGGTGCTATGTTGTTTGTACCTACCGAGCTTATGGGGGCTTGGTTAGGTTAATGTTTGATCATTATTGTATTTTATTAGATTCAGTAGTGGGTTGGCATGATTATCTAAATTTTATTTCCTTACCTGATTGCTTTTGGTATATTATGATACTTGCTCATTTAGTCTACAGCCTTTCAAACTCTGTACATTATTTTGTACTAACGCCCCATCGCCTGGGGGCGCTGCATTCATGCATGCAGGTCCTGTGAGTTGTTTGATGTATTGTCTTGATATATACTTGCTTCCAGTTTTTGTATAGATATTATGGTGGCCTCGATGGCCCAGTCAGGACTTTTGTGCTAGTTGGCTATTACTTTATATGAACTCTTGAGAGTAGCTGTTTCTTTTATATATGTTGACAGGGGTCTTATCGACCGAGGTCTTAGTTTTAAGCTGGGATATACTAGTTTGTTTTCTTGATTGCGTGTGTCTGCCATGCGCTAATAGCAAATGGTTCACCAGGGTCGGCTTGGGCCTTAGTTTTGGCATTAGGAGCCAGTTGTGCCCTTGAGTTTGGGGTGTGACAAGGAATTACTTACCTCAAGTTTGAATAGGAGTAGAAGGAAAAAGATGAGGATAACGGGACTTCATATCAGCCTCGGCCTCCCATGTTACACCCTTAACTAAGTGATTCCTCCATAGAACCTTAACGGAGGCTACTTCCTTATTTCTCAAACTATTCACTTGCCAGTCCAAAATCTCAACCGGGACTTCTTCATAAGAAAGGTTCTCATCAACTCCTAAACCCTCTAAAGGAAGGATGTACACCGGATAACCAATGCACTTCTTAAGCATGGAAACATGAAATACTGGGTGGACCAGAGCCAACTCACTTGGCAAGTCCAATTCATATGCAACTTTCCCAACACTTTTCAAGATTTGGTATAGGCCCACATAACGGGGACTAAACTTCCCCTTCTTTCCAAACCTCATCACACCTTTCATTGGTGAGATTTTTAAGTAGACCCAATCACCAATATCAAATTCAAGATCCCTCCTTATAACATCTATATAAGATTTTTGCCAACTTTGAGCCATTTTCAACCTTTCTCTAACAAAGTCGAACTTTTTCAATGGCATCATAGACTAGTTCGGTACCAATTAGAGCAAACTCACCTACTCCAAACCAACCAACCGGAGATCGACACCTCCTACCATGTAGTGCTTCAAACGGAGCCATGGCAATACTAGAGTGGTAATTATTGTTGCAGGCAAGTTCAATCAATGGGAGATGGTCGTCACAATTACCCTTGAAATAAATCACACACGCCCTCAACATATCCTCTAAGGTTTGAATGGTGCGTTCGGCTTGACCATCCATTTGAGGGTGGAAAGCAGTACTAAGTTTAACATTGGTACCAAGCCCTTGTTGGAATGCATTCCAATAATGTGAAGTAAATTCAGTACCTCAGTCTAATATGGTAGACAAAGGAACCCCATGCAACTTCACTACCTCATTGATATACAACCTGGCATAGTCTTCCACCGAAAAAGTAACCTTGACGGGAATGAAATGGGTTGATTTTGTCATCCTATCAATGATGACCCAAATAGAAACATATTGCCTTCAAGTACGAGTCAAACCCACAATAAAGTCCATATTCACTTCCTCCCACTTCTAAGTGGGAATATTTATATCTTAGAACAAACCTCCCAGCTTTAGGTGTTCGGCCTTGACTTGTTGACAATTTGGACATTTGGCTACAAAACCCGCTATATTCTTTTTCATTCCATTCCACCAATAGACTTCCTGTAGATCACAGTACATCTTGGTGGCTCTCAAGCCATCCACATTCGGAACACATAACCTACCTTGGTACCTAAGCACCCAATCTCCCCCTTGGGAGAAAGCCTCAACGGACTTGTTAAGAACTGATTCTTTCAACTCCATCAATATAGGGTCAAGGTGTTGCTTAGACTTCACATCAACCACAGAGGATCATTCGGAACTATGATGAACCGTGAATCCACCCTTGGTGGAATCCACTAGTTTGACACCTAACCGAGCCAATCTATGTACATCACGAACCAATTCCTTCTTCTCATCTTCTACATGAGCCACACTACCCATGGACAATCTATTTAAGGCATCTGCAACCACATTAGCTTTGCCAGGGTGGTACAGGACACTCATGTCAGAATCTTTCAAAATTTCTAACCATCTTCTTTCTCGGAGATTCAAGTCTTTTTGGCTAAACACATATTGAAGACTCTTGTGGTCGGTGAATACATCTACATAGACCCCATATAGGTAGTGCCTCCAAATTTTCACGGCAAACACCACCGCCACTAGTTCGAGATCATGAGTTGGATAATTTTTTGCATGAATCTTAAGTTGCCTTGAAGCATAGGCAATCACCTTACCATGTTGTATGAGAAAACATCCCAAACCCACTCGAGATGCGTCACAATATACTACAAAACCATCGGTACCCTCCGGCAAGGTCAACACTGGAGCGGATATGTGTCTATCCGTCAATTCTTAGAAGCTCTTCTCACAAGCCTTCGACCACTCAAATTTGGACTTCTTTTGGGTCAAGGCCATTAATGGGGAAGTGAGAGAGAAGATACCCTCAACAAACTTCCTATAATAACAAGCCAAACCCAAAAAGTTTCGAATGTCAGTGGGAATTAGGGGTCTAGGCCAACTCATGACCACGTCCGTCTTCTTAGGATCAACTTCTATACCCATGGTTGACACAATATGACTGAGGTAAGCAACCGACCCTAGCCAAAACTCACATTTGCTAAGCTTAGCATACAATTGTTGGTCTTTAAGGACTTGCAATACTATTCTCAAATGCTTCATGTGATCACCCTCACTCTTAGAGTAGATCAAAATAACGTCAATAAAAACGATCACAAGCGAATCAAGATATTGCCTAAACACCCTGTTCATAAGGTCCATGAAGGCCACCAGGGCGTTGGTCAAACCAAAAGATATTACTAGGAATTCATAGTGACCATATCTTATCCAGAAGGCCGTTTTTGGAACTTCAACCACTCTTACCCTTAGTTGATGGTAGCCCGACCTTAGGTCAATCTTTGAAAAGTAACTCGCCCCTTAGAGTTTGTCACAAAAATCGTCAATCCTAGGGAAAGGATATTTATTCTTTATAGTGACCCTGTTCAATTGGTGGTAGTCTATACACATCTTAAGGGACCCATATTTCTTTTTCACAAAGAATACCGGTGCAACCCATGGAGATATGCTTGGTTGAATAATACCCTTATCTAGCAAATCTTTGAGTTGTGCCTTCAACTCTTTCAATTCGGTCGGAGCCATCCTCTAATGGGGAATGGATATGGGCTGAGTATCCAGCAAAAGATCAATGCCTAAGTCTATTTCCCGTTCGGGAGGAATACTAGGCAACTCATCGGGGAAGACTTTCAGGTACTCTCTCACTATGGGGACCGACTCCAAATGAGGTGTCTCAAACTCAACGTCCATAACCCTAACAATGTGATACAAACACCCCTTTGAGATCATTTTTCTAGCTTTTAGACATGAAATGAAACAACCTCTAGGTGTAGAGTTTCCCCCTTTTCATTCTAACGTAGGCTCATTAGGAAATTCAAATGTAACCCCCCAAGTTCTACAATCAATGGTCGCAAAACAAGCATTCAACCAATCCATCCCCAATATAATATCAATGTCCAACATATCTAATTCTAATAAATCAACCAATGTGACTTTATGAGACAATGAGATGGGACAACTCCTATAGACTCGTTTGCTATAATCGAGTCACCCACCGGGGTAGAAACCAAAAAGGGGTCTTCTAAGACATTAGGGAGTACATCAAATTTCATAGCCACAAAAGGAGTAACAAAAGACAAGGTGGCCCCGGGGTCTAATAATGCATAAACATCAATGGAAAGTACTTGAAACATACCGGTAACAACGTCTGGAGATCCCTCTTGATCACTTCGGGACTAGAAAGCGTAGAAGCAATTCTTCTTGGGAGCATCGGAATTTGAGCAAATTGGAGGGACTTGCTTACCCTCTCTCCCTTGAACCTTTAGTATGGGACAATCTCTCACCATATGACCACTCTTTCCACAATCAAAGCAACCATCCATTCCAATAAGACACTTGCCCTCATGTCTCTTGCCACACTTGGCATATGTAGGCCTTGTCATGGAAGATCCACCACCATTGCCTTCTTGAGGCTTAGGATTAGGCACTTTATCTCTCTTGACTCTTGGAGGGTTAGAGGAGCCTTGGTTGGAAAACCTTCTCTTGAACCATGGTTGCCCTTGACCCTCGGAATTGCCCTTTGAAGAGTTTCTATCATCGGACTTATGCCTCTTCACATCTCTATTCCTTTCTTGGAGTTTTTCATCCTCCATTTGCTTAGCATACACCATAAGACAAGATATATCTATGTTGTCATGAACCATAGCCGAACGACATTCTTTCCTCACCAAGCTCGACACACCCGTTACATACCTACTCATCTCATCTCTTGGTTCCACAACCATGGATGGAGCATACCTGGACAATTCGGTAAATTTAAGAGAGTATTCATCAACACCCATACTTCCTTGGCGAAGGTTGATGAATTCCTCCACCTTGGCTTCCCTCTTTTCACGGGGAAAGTACTTATCAAGGAACGCCTTTTTGAATACATCCCAACCTATGGGACTCGCTCCTTCCGGCCTCTTTACCTTCTATTGAGTGTGCCATACTTGGGCCACACCCTTCAATTGATACCCGGCTAGCTCTACCTTTTCTCTAGAGGTTACCCACATAGCATCCACTAACTTATATATTTTCTCCATAAATTCTTGAGGATATTCACCCACTTTAGAGCCAAAGAAATTTTGAGGGTTCATCTTCATGAAGTCTCGCATCCTCGAGGCCATAGTGCTCTCATTGGGGTTCACATAAGCTCTAGCATCCCTAGTGACTTAAGTCGTAAGAACATGGGTCATGCTTTGGAGAGCTGATCTTATCTCCACATTAGTCATAGTCCCTACATCTTGAGGATCTTGAGGATCTTGCGGACCTTGAGGGTCTTGGGGAGGAACTCCCTCATTAGGAATCTCCTCTTCCCTTCTTCTTGCGGCCGCCCTTCTTGTAGCCATATCCTATATGTACAAGGGAAGGGTTAGGGAAAGGACTTTATAGAGATAAAACTCTAAGGCATGACTAAAGAGTAATCAAAGAAGTGAGAGTTCTTAAACATCTTATAGCCTCTCATTCATAAGTGCGGCGCGCTTCACACTTATGAACAAGACTCTACTAGACATGGTTCATGAGACAGCACCCTAAATATCATCCCAAAACATTATGCTCTGATACCATGTTTTTCACGATCCAGGGGTACCCGTAGACGTAACACGGTGTACTCGACCCCGAAGAGGTCTCATACAATCCCTTAACATAATCATAACATAAAGACTTGGCAATGATGCGGAAAATTTAAAACTTTTACAATATATGTATTTTCCATAAAAGAAAATCATAAGAGTCTAGACCTTGTCTCATTCACCATCTGGAACATTTAGAATACAAAGTTTAGGACTTAACCCTTTACATCAATAAAGTCTCAATATACGAAGTACAATAGAAACTAAGAAATGGATAATCCGCCCTTGAACTTGAGGACTAACCAAGCATAGGGAATAGTGAATCCAAGCTTCACCTCAAAGGAGATAGTGCGCGTCAACGACTGGAACCTACACTTATAAAAAAATATAGAGAATATGGGTTAGCACAATTAATTGTACTAAGTATGGAATCAATGCAGACAAATCTTTAAAACATGCATAAAGGGGACATTTAGTTGAAATCATGTTTTTTTCAAGTTTAAAAGCCATTATGCACATTTAGAGTAATCACAAAGGCAAACCATACCATAAGCCACCTTAGGCTTCCATAGTCATGAATAACTTACCTTAACCTCATCCAAAGCCAACAATCATAGACAAGGAAAACATCATGTTCATAGTTCATAATAAGAAAGTCATTCTTAACATCAACGCATATCATGCCTACATAGATTCATACATATTCATGTCATAAGTAAACCACACCATAACCCCTTCATAGGTTTACTTGTGCAATATACAAGTGAAGTCACATACCCTCACTCATAATAAGCAAAGCCTATTAAGTAGTCATATATATAGCTCATGTTCATATTCATATTCATATTCATATTCATGATTCATGTTCATACGTAGCATACAAGAACTCATAAAGCATCATGTTATCAAGCACATACCTTAATAACTATCAAAGCTCACTTGTGCAATGCATAAGTGAAGTCCCATACCCCCACTCATACTAAGTAAAACCCCTCCAGTAATCATACCACATGAGTCATGTTTGTGTTCTTAGTTCATGTTCTTGTTCATGTCATGTCATGGATCTTGTTCTTATCATGTAGGGAAGTATAGCCGTTACTGCCATAGACCATTTGACCTACATGAAATCCGGTGTCATGAACCCACACAAAAAAGAGGTGTTCTACTTACCTAAGGTAGAACTAACATGTTTAGCTTATAGGTGGATCCACTAGCTAAGAACCTATGTGGGCACATAGTTATGGGATAGGTAGATTGCTACTAGTAACCCGGACTAACTGAGGTATAAGGTTTCCATCTTATGTTCCTATCCACTCGGTACTAAGCTTAATTCCCTTTAATAATCATGTTAAGTCTTTACTTAGATTCATATTCATAAGAGAATGCACTAGGCATTCAAGACAACATAATATAATAAGAGCTCAAAGATTCATTTGGTGAGAATGTCCTATCACCCTTTGAATAATCCACATATTAGTAAACCTTTCACGTCTTACCAATAGTGTGTTCATGAGCATGGCCTTTCAATTAACACAACAAGATTTTCATAACATACATACATACTTAATGCATAATCAAGTGTAGGGGTATTGGGAAGAAGGATCTTGCATCAATACCACCATTACGATATAGGATCATTGCCATCTAAGTAAATCACACGCTCATATACATTCATCATCAACATATACAAACCCTAGAAAATTGTCCTTCTAGGCCATGAACCAACATCAACTATAAGTTCTAGTATTATATAATTAGATTTAGAGATTTAATGATTCAAAAACTTAATAATCATAAACATAATCAATTATCAACTTCCATGGCCAACCAAGTCACACCTTAGTTCACAATTTAGGAAGAATGGGAAATCATGGGTCCAAGAGAGATTTTCATCAAAATCCATCAATACTACAATAATCTAACAATAGACCATCACAATTAATCATAATAGGTCATAATTGCACAATAAAAATCGTTTTGGAAGAAGACCCAAGACTGGAATAAAACCCTAGGTTTTGGAAGTCTTAAAAACACACTTTCAAGGGGCTTCTTGGGTTATATCTACCCAAGAATGAAAAGTATACATACCTTAGGTTGAATTCCTCACGAAATTGGAGTGAAAAGTATGGAAATTGAACCTTAATCTTCACCTTCTTCTTTGTTCTTCAATTTAGTCTAGAGAGAGAATATTTTGAGAGGGAAGTGGGTTGAGTTTGAGTCTTGTGAGTTATGACGGTTAAGTGAGATTTTAATGACTTAAAACTATTTATATAGGTCCAAAACACCTAATAATAATGGTCTCCCACCCTTACTTAATTAATTAGAATTTATTTAAAAGGTTTGACCCACCCTTGGCTGAAATCCTTGATAGCATTGCAGACCACATCCACGAGCCACCATCTATAAGGCATGGATTGATCCACGAACCGTACTGGTCACTCATGGATTGGGTCTGAGGCTGGTCTTTTGGCCTTGGTCCAAGAGTCATCCACGAGCCCCCATCTACGGGGCGTGAAATGGTCCACATACCATGTTGTGCAAGCGTGGTTTATGGCTAAGACTAGGAGATTTTGAAGAACTTTAGGGAGGCTATGTCTTGACTCACGACTCCCATCTATGGGGCGTGATTCAACCCATGACTCGTGGTTCCCCTTTCGTGGATGAAGCTATTTTTGGACAGCTTTTTAGTAGCCCCTTGGCCCTCATCAAGGACCCTTGGGGAGTCCTTGGGGTGTCCATGCCTTGACTTTTAGTGGCTAAAACATTAGTACTAACTTAGGGAGGTCATTTTATGACTCTTACCTTGACGTTAACCCTTTTTAGGACACTAGACTACATGTTAGGCTCTAGCTTAGGTCATTAGATTTCTAGGGTGTTATAGTTATGAAGGAATTCATTTAGTTGAGGATGCTACTTGGGAGGTTAAGGCCAATATGATGTCCCAATATCCTCATCTCGTTCCTTTTACTCCTATTTTTCCTTTCGGTAATGAGTTCCTTATGGTTTGATCTTTGTTTTGGAGTCATGTGTCTTATGTTTTTCCATGATTTCCTTATTTATGCATGTTCATGAAAAAGCTTAAGTTTTGAAAGAAATGACTTATATGATTTGTTTTCCTCATGTTGTTGTGCATTGAGTATGAGTTGCCTATATACTTCCTGAGATGATTTGCTAAACATGCATTAACTATGATATTGAGTATGAATTGCATAAAGGCTCCATGAGATTGTGTTGAACATGGTTTAAGATTGGAGAAGGTAGTTCCTTCTTGAATATGAGAAATCTTGAAATTTCATGCATATTAGGTTGCTATATGTAGTTCCTACTTCCTTATGATGCATTAAGTATGTTTATCTTGTAGTTGATGTTTCCTCCTTGATTTGTGCATTGCATGTATGATGGGTTGTTAGACTTACTTTCACCCCTCTTATGACATTTTGAGAACGTCCTAGCATAGATTCGATAGTTCCTTTATGGTTTTATGAATTTAGACGAAGTTGCATGGTAGGTTAGGTTATTAGTTCCTCTCCTAATCTTTTAGAACATGTTTGAATTCTCATTCGAGGAGAAATGATCCCAAGGGGGGATATTGGAACACCCTGTATTCGAAAAAGGCCAAATAGCAGCTTTCCAGATGTTGCAGGTACCAAACCACGCGGGCCACCCACGGACCGTAGATGTGGTACGTGGATGGCCTACCTACAGCTGGTCTGAGGGCCCATAACAACGGCCTAACCAATAGACTGTTGGTTATACCATGGTCCGTGGTTGGGGTCCTCAGTCCAAGGCCCTAAAAATACAAGTTCCTGACACCAAACGACCGTCCACCAGGACGGGTTGTAAATTAGACCACGATCCATCGACAAGGGTCCGTTCGTGGTCAGCTGACAGTTATTTTTAAGGGTTAGTTTGATCTTTTCCTAATTAATTAGTTCATATACTAATTTGTTCACCTTTCATTCAGACCCTTATATAAGCATTTTTACCCCAAAAATTCACCCCACTTACTTCATTATTCCAAATTCACAAAACAAAAACAATTTTTCTCTCCATAATATTTCTCTCTCTAGAACATGAAGAAGAAAAAGAAGAAGGAGGATTCGCCTAGAGTTTCAAGCTAAGGTCTCAATTCCTCCATTAAAGACTAGAATTTGGATTCAAGGTATGATAGTTTTCATCCATGGATTCCTTCCATCCATGGAGTTCCCAAATTCCTCTATTTCAAAATGTAGAATTCGCCAATTGAGTTAGGGTTTTCTTCAATTGTCATGGTATCTTTTCATTATTGATTTAAATGATTAAAATATGATATTTTATGCATGAATTGATTAAATACTATGGTTTTATTATGTTTTCCCCTATGAACCCACGTAATCCCCACGTTTTCAAGATACGATCATGTGTTGTGGGATTTTTATTAGCAAGGATGAGTTTTATGAAATTAAGCATGTACTTAAAGCTTTACATGAATTTATGATTAAATCCATACATAACCCATGTTTTCTAAGTATTGATGATAGATAGTGGGTTTTGAACCTCATGAGGTAAATTATGGACATGCATTTTCTTATGAAATATATGAAAATGTTTTAAGGATGCTTTGAGAGTAAAGTATCAATAATGATGATTATGATGTGTTATTGAAAGGATTTTATCATGTACACATAAGAGCAAGATGTGAAAGATTTTCTCATATAGAAAGGATTTTTAGGTTTAAAGGCTTTCTCATCTAATTGAATCAAAGAGTAAGAGCTATCCTAATGAATTAGCATGGATTGGTTTTCCAAGGACACCTTTCCATGGATAATTAGAATAAGTAAGAAATTACTATTCCAATTTCTACTTAGCGCCGAGAGGACATTGACATTGAGATTGAAGCTCTCCTGCTAGTAGAGGTCGGGTTTCTTGAAGTAATCTCTTGAGATTGAAGCTCTCATATTAGTAGAGGTCGGCTTTCTAGTAGCAATCTCCATATCCCTTAAATATGTGCCCCCATAGGTTGATTAGATAGTGGATCCACTTAATCTAGAAGTTCATTGTCCTTACCTTGTCAAGTAGGACAACCCTTTTTTTGTGTAGGAGACACTCGGGATCATGTTATAGCTTACATGGTCTCTATGTCTGTTAGGGCTAATTCCTGAAATTAATAATGAAATAAGGTTACTGAAGGAGTATCTCATGTGTGTTCAAAGGTTCTAAAGATGTTAGCTTTCATTGATCATGCTTTTATGAAGAATGTTTTCTAACTCTTCTATAACATGTTTTTGCTTGGTCAATTGCATGTCATGAAATGAAATGTCCTTTTTAGAATGATTTAAATGTTTTATGCATGGCTATCATACTTGGTACATTGTTTTGTACTAACACATACTCTTGCCTACATTTTTCTCAAATGTAGGGTCCAACAGTTAGGGTCATCAATTTCGTTGCTAGAGATTTGACTTTAGATTTTCTGAGCTTTTGTAAGTCCTCATGCTTCGAGGATGGAGTTTTATTGATTCACTTTATTTCATGTATATCTATTTTGGACTTGATGTATGGACTACGCCCAATTTCATTCTATTGTACTAGATGGCTATGATAAGACAAGTGGTTTAGACTTCCACTTTTCTTTGATAAAAACTATTGGAGTTGAACTATTGTTTCACTCTTATTGTACTATTTCTTATGTTAGGAGAACTAAGTGGCTTGTATGGAGTCCGTCGGGGTTCTATACGCCATGCTACATCTAGGGGTACCCATGTTTTGGGACACATTGGTATAAGACTTTTGTTGATTTTGATCCGTTTCCAACCTCTCACGGTTAAGTCGAAATTTTTCCTTATGAAGCCATTTGGATACTCGAGTGGAAGCTATTATTGTAAGAAAACTCAATCGAAGACAAATAATCATCCCAATTACCCTTCAATTAAATCACACAAGCTCTCAACATATATTCCAAAGTTTGGATATTCCCATCGGTTTGAGGATGAAAGGTTGTACTAAGCTTAACACAGGTATCAAACCCTTTTTAGAATGATTTCCAAAATTGAGAAGTGAATTGGGTACCACTTCAGGGATAATTGATAGGGGCACTCCATGCAACCTAACCATTTCCCTCAAGTACAACTTAGCATAGTCTTCCGCCAAATAAGGAACTTTGACAACAATGAAATTAGTTGATTTCATCATAGAATCCACAATAATCTAAATTGAATCAAGTTGCCGCTAGGTGCGGGGTAAACCAACAATAAAGTCCATATTCAAATCTTCCTACATCTAAATAGGAATACTGATATCTTGGCACAAATCTCCCAGCTTTTGATGGACGACTTTAACTTATTGACAATAAGGAAACTTAGCCACAATTTCCACCTTATCTTTTGTTATCCCATTCACCCAATAGACCTCCAGAAAGTTACGGTACATCTTGGCTCCTGATAAGATTTTCTTTTACAAGCCATCGACATTGGGAACACACAATCAACCTTGATATCGAAGCACATCATCTCCCTTTTGGGAGATGCCTCAATGAACTTTTTAAGAATCACTTCTTCTAACTCAACCTAGATAGTGTCAAGACATTGCTTTGCTTTCACATAGGACACAAAATATGATTTTGAACCATTATGAAGCATAACACCACCTTTGGTGGATTCAACCAACTAAACACCTAATTGGGCCAATTTATGAACATCCCAAACCAAGTCCATTTTATCTTCCTCAACATAGGTGATACTACCCATTGATAGCCGACTAATACCATCCGCCACCATATTCACCTTACATGAGTGATAGATAACTCTAATGTCGTAATCCTTTAGCAACTGAAGCTACCTCCTTTGGAGAAGATTTAGATCCTTTTGCTTGAACACATATTGCAAACTTTTGTGGTCATTAAAGATATCAACATGAACATCATATAAGTAATGCCTCAAAATCTTTAAGGCAAACACAACTCCTGCTAGTTCCAAATCATGGGTAGGTTAGGTCTTCTCATTAATTCAAAGTTGCCTTGAAGCATAAGCAATAACCTTTCCGTTTTTCATAAGGACACATCCCAGTCCAATCTCTGAAGCAACACAATAAACAACAAACCCATCGGACCTTTCTTGTAAAGTCAACAACCAAGTAAAGGTAGACTATCTTTCATTTCTCATAAAATTTTCTCACACTCTTTCGACCATATGAACTTAACTTTCTTTTGGGTCAACGTTGTTAGCGGAGAGGCAATCAATTAAAACCTTTCAATAAACCTTCTAGAAGAACCCGCCAAACCTAAGAAACTTCAAATATTTGAAGGGGATATGAGTCTAGGCCAACTTTTAACCTCATCCGTCTTCTTAGGATCTACCTCAATACCCTTGCCAGAAACAATGTCACCAAGAAAAGCCACAGACTCAACCGAAACTTGCACTTACTAAACTTTGGATATAGTCGTTAGTCCTTGAGAACTTACAACACAATTCTCAAATAATCAGTGTGCTCATCCACACTCCTTGATTAAATCAAAATATCATCGATAAATACAATCACAAACATATCAAGGTATTGTCTAAACCTCCTATTCATCAAGTCCATAAATGCGGCCGGATTATTATTCAAGTCAAATGACATTACAAAAAACTCATAATGACCATACCAATTTCCAAACGTTTTGTATTGGAGCACATAATTTCGGACTAGAGGTTGCTACTAGAGATTACCCTAATTGACCCTCCATCTGAAAGTCCTCTCAGTGGTAAGTCTAAATCCCAATAGAATAGATAAAAGTAAAATTTTAATTTAACATAGGGAAAGACAATGATCAATACCAATCAACATTTTCAAAATCAAAACATAGAAAAACTCCTGAAGCATAATTCAACATGGATGAAAAAACCTTTCATCAATGTGAATTCATTTGTGAGAAATACCTTTCACAATCATGATCATCATAGTAAGTGAGAAATCCTTTCACAATAGCATCAATACTTTCCTTTCAAAGTATTATCAATTCACTTACCATAACTTAATGAAAACATGCATATCTTCATAAATTCATAATTCATAGTTCATGGGTTAATCATAAGATCATGGTTGAAAAGCATAATTTAGGCATAAGAAAGTACAATTTCAACTAAATATTATAGATTAACATTAAATATTTCCTTAGAAGACTCAATCAATCATAATTGAAAGCAAACCACATTCATTGAATTGAAACCCTAATTTGATAAATTGAAGATTAAATTGGGAACTGGAAATCTTTGGGGAACCATGGAGGAAAGGGCTACATGGGTGATGTTGACACAAAATTTTTGTCTGATATTCTTTTAAAACTAATGCTTTTAAGTATTTCATTCGTTTAATAGTTCAAAATGCATGTTTTACAATTTTATGTAATTTAGTGATAATTATCCCTATTTTTAAAAATATATGGATTTTTATCGGTTAATTTGATTACATTATTTTTTTGTCATAGCCATTTGAATACGTTTAAATATTTTTTTCATTTTTAATTAAATTATTACTTATGTTAAATTACACTTTTTTTACATGTCATTGGTTATGTTCGTAAAAAAAAAATTAATTCATTTTATTTGGTATTGTTAATATTCATTTAGATATTTTACACAGTCAAGAAATTCATTCAAATATGGATAAGATTTCATACACAAATATTTTATTAACTTGTGGTTTTTGCCCATTGTTTTAAAATAATGGTACTGTACTATTGGTGGTTTTCAATTTTCTATTTAAGCAATTTCTTGGTCATTAAGTTAGGGTGGTGAAATAATTTTTAGAATTTTAGAGAGAGTTTCCAAATTAGTAAGATCTTAGAGAGTCTCTCCTTCCCTTTCTTTTTCCGGATGTGGAACATCTCAGAATCTTGTAGGCTAAGCAAGGGACCAAGTGAGAGGTCACAAGCCAATACTGAGCCCGGACACCCTTCACGAAGGCGTACATGAGGTGTGGTGTAGCTCTTGGAGGTTCACAGTGTTGAGCCATAGAGGGCTCCCCTCCCACGCAAACCTAGACAACTCGTGGTGAGCACCGCAGCGCGTAGTGATGCCCGTGAAGGGGGAGACAGTATCCACTTTAAGGTTAACCCTCCACACGAGTCAGTAGACAGCTCATGGAGTGGGTCGTGAGGTAAGTGTGGTTTTGGGTAAAGTTTTCCAATCCACTTTGTCAAAGAACATGGTTGCCACTATGGTTGTTTGATCCTTGATGGCTCGTGATGGGCACCATGTGGGGGGAGGGGGGGTTTCGTCAGCTGTAAGTTTAGGGACTTTTGGGTCTTTCCCAGATTTCTTTAAAACAATACTATGTCATTTTTCCTATGCCTAAAAACCCTATATAAGTATTGTTAACCCCAAATTCAACCCATTCAAGTCATTCTTGTAACACCTCAGAACTTATCAGACCAGAACAACAGAAAAATAGGTGAACCACGACAGGGTTCACGAACCGTAAAAGGAACCATGGTTTGTCGACCTCTCTGTGGTTCACACCCAACTCAAAAATTGTGGACCACGAAACCCTTCACGGGCCATGGACCACTACACGAACCGTAGTGATGCTCGTGAGAGTGAGACAAAACCTCTCAGGCCCTGATATCAGACCGTGAAGCCCTCCACAAGCCGTGGTCTTGATAAAGGGTTGTGGGAGGGTCTGTGGACCTGAGACAATAGACCTCCAGCCCCAGTGGGGTACCATGGTGACCTTCACGGTATGTGGACCTCCACAGGGTCTTTGGTAGGGCTCGTGGATAGGACTTCCAGAACTAGTAGCCACTGCTAGCAAACCACAACCTAGTCGAAGGTCTGTGGTCCTGGTGACGGCCCATCACTAGCACCGTGGATCCCCTCTGACAGCTTTTAAGTAAGGGGTTGTTTTGTCTTTTCCCCCTATGTGTTGGGAACCTACACTATGTTGTTTAACACATAAACTACGTAGTTTTGGTCAGTTTGAAACTAGTAACATACTAAGAACTAACCCTAATCGATTCATTCTTCTAAATTATTTAAACTTAGAGAAAAAGAGGGGAAATAGTCAACCAAACCCCCAAGAACACGCAGAAGGTTTTCTTCAGTACCATCCCTGAAATTGAAGGATCTCTCCATAAATTTCGTCACCAGGTATGTGGAATTTCACTAGTGGGTTCCTTTTACCCATTAGGCCCCTAGAATTCAGTCATATTCTGGATTCGCTACATATTGGTTAGACCTAGGGTTTTCTTGAACGTTAGAGAATTGCTGGGATTTAGTTGTTGTAGTGCTCTTACTCACATTTTCATGTTTCATAACATTGTTTCTTAGCTCCTTCCATGAAACTCAGAACCCTAGTTGTGTAGATTCGCTTAGTTCATGAATTACACTATCTAGGACAGATAAACAGATATACATGCCTCAGATGTTTCATTATCAGTACTAATATGTTGCATTCTCAGTTAGCATGTCAGAACGTTAAGTTATCCAGTATATTTCAGTTATGTTGTATTGTACACATCTCCAGTTGGGAGTAGTCTTAGATCGAGTTGGACTAGGGCTCAACATACCATCATAGTCCCGGAACTACGTGCCCCCATATGTTTATAAGTCCCTTCTATTAGGCATCAAATTTATTGATCACGCCAGTCATGCCTTTATACCCCTAGCATGGTATGTTGGGGCCTCTGGATAGGATGTATACATCGGACTCCACGTTCAGCTCATGTGGTTTTATGTTGGTTAGTAGTAGCTCCCACAGTCAGACTCTCGTGCATTTGATCAGGTTTTTTGTTATACTTCAATATTCAGTCTCAGCATGTTATGTACTTGGTCATTGCATTCAGTTTAGTTCATTCAATATATTTTAATATCTTCATCATGTTCAGATTATATCATTGCTCAGTATTCTTTGTTCAGTTTATATGTTTCTTTAGCTTTATCCTATCCTACATACTCTGTACCTTTCAAGTACTAATGCATACTCTGTGCTACATCTTTTTGTGATGTAGGTTCAGGTCCTAAGCATTCAGATCACCTGTAGATCAGTTCCTGATCCGTATTTAGCAGCATCAGTAGTGACTCCTTATACTTTGAGGACAATTGACATGTTTTCTATTTCAGTCTTTCACTTAAGTTTAAGTTTTGCTAGAGTTAGTTGGTGCATGTCCCAACGTCTCTAGTCAGTTAGAGGCTTTATTCAGACATAGTTAGATTCAGCTTTAGATTTTGAGTTATAGTCCAGTATCATTAACTCTTATTCAGTATTTTTATATTCAAACCAGTTTTGGGTATTCCCCACTATTAGTTATCTCATGTTTTATGCTTCCGCATAGTATAGTTTGTTCAGTTGTTTAAGTATGCTTATGATATGTCAGCTCAAGTTTAGCTTGAGGTCATTTGTGATCCTAGGTTCCACATTTACGTCAACGGGGTAGTCTTGGGGAATGACACTTGTCTTAAATTTACCAAAGGAGATCAAGTTCTTCTTCTCCAAAATATTTCTCCATCTAGAAAACTTGAAGAAGAAGGGTTCAACCTAGGGTTTCAAAGCAAGTCTCCAATTGCACCTTTGAAGGCAAACTTTTGGCATTGAGATATGATAAACTTTCATCCATGGAACCCTTGCAACCATCGACCCCCAAGTTCTCCAAATTTAAAACTAGAAATTCCCCAATTTGAGTTATGGCTTTCTTCCAAGTTATGGGTTCTTATGAATAGTGATTCAGTTGATTGAAATATAATTTATAACGCATGAATTGAGAAGATTCTATGTTTTTATGATGAAATTCCATGTACCTATGCTTAACCCATGTTTCTAAAAAGAAATTTATTGAAAATGGGTTTTACTCTATAAAAGGAGAATTTATGGATTTATTTGTTTTCTTATAAGATAAATAAGATACGATATGAACTGCTTCGAGATTGAAGCATATGTGATGATTTATGATAGGAATTGCTTTAAGAGTGAAGCATGTGTTATTAATAATTGATTCCTCAGGTGATTGTTGTGGATGGGATTTTTCCACATGAGTTTTTGTGTATGAATTGAAAGGATTTCTCACATTAAATGATTCCAGGTTGAATGGATTTCTCACCTAAAAAAATCTAACCTAAGGAACTATGAAAATGATTAGGCAAGAGGAGATTACCCATGACCTCTAAAATAAAGGATAAGAGGTGATTACCCATATTCCTTGGAGTTGGACTAGAGGTGATTAGTTCCTATAATGCATGTTGGACTAGAGGGGATTATCCGTGATCCCAAGGTGAAAGGAGAAGAGGCGATTATCCATGACCCATTATAAGAAGGCAAGAGGTGATTCCCCATTTCCTTTAAAAGATAAGTTATGATATATTATGATAGATGGTGAGCTTGGATTTTTGTTTGAGTTTACCTTCCATGATGAGTAATACCTATGTCTTGACTAAGGATGAGTCAAGGTTACTTCAAGAAGTACCCCTTACATGTTCAGATGATCTATTATGTGCACTGATGATGCTTGATGACTTATATTGTCTAACTTTTATGTTATGTTTATGCATGCTATCATATTTAGTACATTTTTGTACTAACACACACACTTCCCTACATTTCTTATCCAAATGTAAGGTCCGAAATTCTTGGTTCTCACCTCCGTGGCTAGGATCCATAGTAGAAGAAGAGTCGAAGATTGGTGAGTCCTCATTCATCTGAGGATTTGTCAACTACTTTCCTTATGTTCTTTTCGATTCAAGTTTAGACTTCTGCTTTGTTTTGAAAAAAATTGTTTATGTCAAAATAATGTTTTAAATCTTATCCAATTATATTATGTTTACTATGAAATCTATGTGGCTTGTATAAGGCCTCTTGGGGTGTTCTACGCCATTTACATCTAGAGGGTACCCCAGGGTCGTGAAAAACTTCGTAATCATTGCACAAGGTTTAGAAAGGTATGTCTCAAAACCACGCCAAGTAGAGTCTTGTTCATGAATGTGAAGCGTGCAACATTTATGAATGAGAGGCTACAAGATGTTTAGTCTCCACTTCTTCATTACTCTAAAGTTATTTGATAGAGTGTAACTCTATAGAGTCTCTCTTCTAATCCCTATTCAATGCTCTACAGGATATGGCTACTCGAAGAGCTTTTCCTAAAAGGAATGTGAGGGAGAATATAGAACAAGAAACTTCTTCTCAAGCTCTGGTCGACCCTTTAGCCGAACAACTGACTAATACGGAGTTTAGGGCAACTTTCCAAGTGTTGGCTCAAACCGTGATGGCTCAATACAATATGGAGGTTGCGGTTCCCTTTAGCGGCATCTAGAGCAAGAGACTTCACTAGAATGAATACACTAGAGTTTCATGGTTCTTGGGTTGAGGAAGATCCTCAAGAGTTTGTTGATGAGGTTTACAAGGTATAGATGATTATGGGAGAGACGCTGGAAAAGGAGGAGTTGGCTGCTTATCAACTTCAGTGTGTTGCGTAAATTTGGTTCAATCAATGGAAAGAAGGGAGACTAGAAGATGTGGGTCCTCTCGATTAGGAGAAGTTTAAGGTTGCTTTCCTTGATAGGTTCTTTACCCTTGTTTTCAGGGAGTCAAAAGTTATTGAGTTCATCAACCTTCGTCAAGGAAGTATGAGTTTAAAGAAAAATGCTTTAAAGTTCACACAATTGTCTAAGTATGCTCCTAAAATGGTTGCCGATCCTAGGGCAAAGATGAGATAGTTTATTTTTGGTGTGTCTGAAACAGTGATTAAAGAATGTTTTACCGCCATGCTTGTTAATGATATGGACATTTCTGGTCTCACGGTTCATGCTCAAAAAATTGAAGAAGAGAAACTCAATGAAAGGTCTATGTAAACAAAGAGGGCTAAAAATGGTAATGGTAATTTCTCTCATGCAAGGTTCGATGGACCTAGTTGTCCTATGTTTTGACAAAGGTTTTCCGGTCAAGGTTCCTTCAATGATCTTTCTATGTTCAACACAGAGATGGTGTCTAACCCTAAGCCTGAATGAGGAAATGTTAGTGGGTCTTTGTTGCCTACGTGTACTAAGTGTTGAAGGAAGCACGAGGACAATTGTATAGAGGGTTCAAATGCTTGTTTCGGGTGTGGTAAGATGGACCACAAGACAAGAAATTGTTCTTCAGTTGCCAAGAATAAAGGAGATTATTGTCAAAGTGCTCAAGCCTATCCTTCTATCCGGTCAAAGTGGTTTGGGATCAAATTCTCCCAAGAAAAAGAAATATTTATGCACTTCAGACCTGTGGTAAGCAAGAGGGTTCTCCCGATGGGGTTATCGGTATGTTGAAAGTCTTCCAACTTTATGTTTATGCTTTACTTGATCCTGGTGCTACCTTGTCTTTTGTGACTCCATATGTAGCTATGAGGTTTGATGTTCTTCCGGATGTTTTGTTAGATCTTTTTTGTTTCTCTACTCATGTTGGTGATTCTATTGTGGCTAAAAGGGTCTATAGAAAGTGTCCCGTCTCCTTGTCCTCTCCATAGAGTTACTCTTGTTGATTTGGTAGAGCTTGATATGCTAGATTTTGATGTTATCCTTGGTATTGATTGGTTGCACTCATGTTATGCTTCTATAGATTGTAAAACTCATGTAGTCAAGTTTCTATTTCCGAATGAGCCCGTCCTAGAATGGAAAAGGGTAATTCTATGCCTAAGACCCAGTTTGTCTCATGTCTTAAGCTAGAAAGATGATTTCTAAGCGTTCCTTATACCATCTAGTCAAGGAGAGGGATATAGATTTTGAAACCCCTGCTCTCGATTCGTTACCTATGGTGAATGAGATTCCAGAAGTATTCCTAGATGATCTACACGGCATTCCTCCTTAAAGGGAAATAGACTTTGGTATTGACCTTCTCCTAGATATGCAACCTATTTTTGTCCCTCATTACCATATGGCTCCAGAAAATCTTAAAGTATTGAGGGAGCAATTGAAAGATTTGTTGGATAAAGGTTACATTTGATCGAGTATCTCTACATGAGGTGCTCCAATTTTGTTTTTTAGAAAGAAAGATGGTTCTCTCCATATGTGTATAGACTATCGGTAATTCAACAAGGTTAGCGTTAAGAATAAGTATCTTTTCTCCAAGGATAGATGACTTGTTTGACCAACTTCAAGGGGAAGTTTATTTTTCCAAAATTGACCTCCAGTTGGGTTATTATCAATTGATGGTGAAGGAAGATGATATTCCAAAAATGGATAATCTGAATTGGTCACTTTGAGTATTTGGTGATGTCCTTTTGTTTGACTAATCCTCCGTCTGCCTTTATGAATTTGATGAATAGGGTGTTTAGACAATATCTTGACATTTTTTTGATTGTGTTCATTGATTAAATAGTGATTTATTCGAGAAGTGAGGATGATCGCATCAATCATATGGGGATCGTGTTGCAAATTTTCAAGAACCAACAACTCTTTGAAATGTTTAGCAAATGTGTGTTTTAGCTAGGGTCTGTGGCTTTCATTAGTCGTTTTGTTTCAAGTAAGGGTATTGAGGTAGATCCTAAGAAGAATGATGCGGTCTAAAGTTGGCCTAGAACTCTATCCCCTTCGAATATTAGAAGTTTATTTGGTTTGGCTGGATAATACTTTCACGCCCCGAGGCCACCTCCTTGATGTAACACGGGACCTAGGATCACGATTGACCCCAAGCTAACCCTAAACTTGCATATCATAAGCATACTTAAAGATTACGAAAAATAGAAATATTGCGCGGAAGCTTAAACATGATGTGAAGTGAAATGATGGGGAATACCCATTCTATGTCCGAATATATAAAGACTGAGAGTACAATAACAATTGAATGATCAAACTCAAATCTAAAATTGAATCTAACTATGTTTGAAATAAGCCTCTAACTGATTAAAGATGATGGGACATGCCCCCAGGTAACTCTAGCGAAAATGAAACTAAAAAGACTGGAAATGAAAGAAAACATGTATATCGTCCTCGAAGAATGCTGACTCACCACTGGTACTGTTAAACTGGAGATCAGGAACTGATCTATGCGTGATTTAAATGATGAGAACCTGAACCTACATCACGAGAAGATGTAGCGCAGCGTATGCGTCAATACTTGAAAGGCACTGAGCATGCATGATAGAATAAAGCTAAACAATATATAAATAACTGAACAAAGCAACAAGAGCAATGGTATAATATGAACTAATTGTAAATGTTGAAATATACTGAATATTGAACGTGCTGAATGCAATGACTAAGAACATAACATGCTGAGACTGAATACTGAACTGTAATTGGTAACCTAGTCAATATATTAGAGTCTGACTGTGGGAGCTACTATTAACTGACATAAAACCACGAGAGCTATCCGTGGAGTCTGATGTTTACGCCCCATCGAGAGGACCCAATATACCTTGCTAGGGGTACAAAGGCATGACTAGCGTGATCACTAAACATTATTTCCACAGAGGGAACTTAACTTATGGGGGTACGTAGTTCTGGGACTATGAGCGTTACTGACCCTAGTCCACTCGATATTAAACCTACTCCCTATGGAATATGTATATTACACATTATGACTAAATTTCAATAATATTGAATAGCTCAAAATACTGACATGCTAGCTGAAAAATCAACATTAATGTACTGTTAATGAAACATTTTTAACCGGGGAATGCATATCTGAATAACCTGACCTAGTAAGTATAATTCATGAACTAAACGAATCCACACAACTAGGGTTCTGAGTTTCATGAAAGAAGCTAAGCAACAATTCCTCAAAAACATGGTAATATGATTAGTATTAGTCTAATACCTGAATCACAACACTTTTCTAAAGTTCAAGAAACCCAAGGTCTAAACATGATATAGAGAATCAAGAATCTCACTAAATTCTAGGGACCTAATGGATGAAAGGAACCCACTAGTGAAATCCCACATACCTGGTGACGAATTTCACGGAGAAATCTTTCGATCTTAGGGATGGAATTTGAGGAAACCTTGTTGCGTTCTTGAAGAGGGTTAGTCATCTCTTTCTTCTCCCTTTCGTTTAAATTAGATGAATTTTTGAGAATGACTTGACTAGGTTAAGTTCTAATTTAGTAACTAGGACAAAGCTGACAAAACGATGTAGTTTAGGGGTTAAATGATGCAGTTTAGGTGTCCAACACATAGGAAAGAGATCAAAATGACCCTGACTTAAAAGTTATCGGGGCCAACTGACGAACATGACCAACGACTGACCTACGGTTTGTCTTGTCAGTCTTTGACTAGCTTCATATAGATGGATTGTGGGGGTCTAAACCATGGCCTGGACCACGGACCGTGGTCCCATCTATGATCCGTAGATCCAGACCTGGCTAATTTTGTTTTGGGTGCTAGGAGCAAGCTGTACGTGGCCAACCACAGATCCCACCTACGGTCTGTGGGTCAACCTGCAGTCCGTTCGTGGCCCCTTTACTGGCACCTACAACTTCTTGAATTTTTGCATTTTTGGTTTTCTAGAATACGGGGTGTTACATTATCTCCCCCTTGGGAACATTTGTCCTTGAATGAACACTAAACTAGCTGAATATGGAGGGAGAGAGGTCCAAACCCTACCACTAAGTACTGGAACTGAAATCTGACTGAACTAAGTTCCAAGAACATGAAAATATGCTGAAAATGCAAGTATAACTAAAGCAACCTTATACTAAGACTGAATCTACACATCAGTAACTGAATGACTGGAGAGTAACTGTTACCTCAAGCTGGAATGGAATCAGAAGTGAGGAGATGAGGATACTTGGCCTTCGTGGCTGCCTTTGCTTCCCAAGTAGCTCCCTCTATGGACGTACTCCCCCAAGATTGTCAAATCTCATCACCCTTTTATAGTTGATACTTTCAGGAAAACCCAATCATTTATTTCGAACTCCAAGTCCATTCTCCTTACTTCTACATAGGACTCCTGGCAATTATGGGTAGTCTTAAGCCTATTTCTGATGAGCAGATCTTTTTCCATATCATCATGAACCGAATTTGGTCCCTATCAAGGCTGCTTCACCTAATTCAAACCAACCAACTAGAGATCTACATCTATGCCCATATAATGCCTCATAAGGGGCCATCTGAATACTGGAATGGTAGTTATTATTGTAGGCAAACTCTGTGAGAGGTAGGTGATCATCCCAACTACCCTTGAAATAGATCACGCCAGCTCTCAACATTTCCTCTAAGGACTGAATGGTATGATTGGCCTGACCATCCGTATTTGGATGAAATGTTGTGCTGAGATTAACCTGAGTACCAAGACCTTTCTAAAATGACTACCAAGAATGAGAGGTAAGTTGAGGACTTCTATCGGATATGATAGACAAAGGAACCCCATGCAACCTAACTATCTCATTAATGTAAATCTTGGCATAGTCCTCCGCCGAATCTATTGTCTTAACAATGAAAAAGTGTGAGGACTTAGTAACTATGTCTACTATAACCCAAATGGAGTCATGTTGTCTACGAGTACGAGGTAAACCTGTAATGAAGTCCATATTTATAACTTTCCACTTCCATGTAGGAATGTTAATCTCTTGAGTCATACCTCCTGGTTTCTGATGTTCTACCTTCAGCTGCTGATAATTTGGGTACTTAGCCACAAAATCTTCTATATCCCTTTTCATGACATTCCACAAAAAGTCTTCCTACAGATTACGGTACATCTTGGTGGGACCTGGATGAACAGAATACCTGGATTTATGGGCTTCTGTAAGAATCTGTTGTATCAACTCACCCACCTTAGGAACACATAAACGACCTTTGTAGCGAAGCACACCATCTCCCCCTTGGGATAAACCTCAACTTTTTGCTAATGAACTGCACCCTTCAGTTGAAGCAATATAGGATCACTGTCTTGTTTTTCTTTAGCCTCCATTACCAGTGAAGATTTTGACCCATTCTGGACTGTTACACCACCATCTGATATGCTCATAAGGTGCACTCCTAAGCGAGCATGCTGGTGAACATCTTTTGCTAGTTCTTTCCTTTCTTCATCAATAGGCGCTACACTACCCATAGATAGTCTATTAAGAGCATCAGTTACTACATTGGACTTACCAGGATGGTAAAGCATATTCATATCATAATCTTTTAGGAATTCAAGCCATCTCCTCTGGCGAAGATTCAACTCTTTCTGGGTGAAAACACACTAAAGGCTCTTATGGTGTGTGAACACATCTACGTGAACACCATACAAGTAATGTCTCCAAATCTTTAGGGCAAATACAAATGATGCAAGCTCGAGGTCATGTGTCGGATAGTGCACCTTAAGTTGTCTAGAAGCATAAATTATAACCTTACCTCAATGCATTATCACATAACCTAGGCTGACTCAGGATGCATCACAATAGATCGCATAACCTGCTGAACCCTCTGGTAGAGTCAAAACAAGAGATTTAGTCAACCTAGTTTTCAGTTTTAAGAAGCTCTTCTCACACTCATCTGGCCACTCGAACTTAACCTATTTTTGAGTTAACTTAGTTAGTGGTGATGCTACAGATAAAAATCCTTCCACGAACCTTTTGTATTAACCAGCCAAACCCAAAAACTTCTTATATCTGTAGTAGAGGTAGGTCAGGGCCATTGTTTCACTACCTCTATTTCTGAGAATCCACTCAGATCCTTTCGCTAGATACTATATGCCGAAGAAAAGCAACTGATTGTAAAAAAAACTCACATTTCTAAAATTAGCAAATAACTGGAGTTTTTTAGAGTTTGCAGGACAACCCTCAAATGAGTCACATGTTTTTCCTCATTTCTAGAGTAAACGAGGATATCATCAATAAAGATGATAACAAACAAGTCCAAATACTACTTGAACACCCTATTCATCATATCCATGAAAGTTGTAGGAACATTGGTTAGTCCAAATGACTGAACTACAAATTCATAATGACCATACCGAGTTCTGAAGGTTGTTTTTTGAATGTCACTATCCCTAACTCTAAGCTGATAATAACCGAATCTGAGGTCTATTTTCGAAAACTGACTAGCATCCTGAAGTTATTCGAACAAATCATCAATCATGGGGATAGGGTACTTATTCTTGATTGTGACTTTGTTCAAATGCCTATAATCAGTGCACATCCTGAGAGAACCATCTTTCTTTTTCACAAACAACACTGGTGCACCCCATGGGGAAATACTAGGTCTGATGAAGCCTTTATCTAGAAGGTCTTTCAATTACTTAAGCTCTGCTAGAGCCATTCTGTAAGGAGGAATAGAAGTTGGTTGGGTATTTGGAAGGAGATCAGCACCAAAGTCAACTTCCCTTTCGGAAGAAAATCCAGGAATATCTTCTGGAAACACATCTGGGAACTCATTTACTACTGGAACTGACTTAAAAGTTGGGATTTCAGAGCTTGAATCCTTAACACATACTAGATGATAGAGATACCTCTTAGAGATCATCTTTCTGGCCTTAAGGTAAGAAATAAATTGACTCATAGGCATTGAGCTACTACCCTTCCATTCTAAGAGTGGCTCATCTTGAAACTGAAAACGAACGATCCTACTTCTACAATCGACTGAAGCATTACAGGAATGTAACCAATCAATGCCTAGAATGATATCAATGTCTACCATTTCTTACTCTACAAGATCTACTGAGGTGATTTTCTGAGAGACTGTGATAGGGCAATTTTTGTATACCCATCTAGCTATAATTGGGTCACCGACTGGAGTAGAGACTGAGAAGGGTTATGAGAGAGATTCTGGACTGACACTGAAGTTTACTGCTATATATGGAGGTATAAAGGAAAGAGTAGCCCATGGATCTAACAAAGCATAAACATCTAAGTGAGAGACTCGTAAAGTACCACTAACCACAACAGGAAAATCTTCCTGATCCTGGAGAACTTACAACCTATTCTAGCGCTAACCGCCACCTGCACTAGATGAAGCACCCTGCTAAGTTGGGTGACATGTTGGTGGTATTGAAATTGTAGACTGAGCCCTACTATTGTTACCTCTTTGTCCCTGTTTAGAAGAAGGGCAATCCCTCAACCTATGACCAATCTGACCACACTCAAAATATCTATCCTTTCTACAAAACACTCGCCTGGATGGTTCTTACCACACTTTGGACAAGTTGGGTAGGTTCTGGTAACTGAAACACTCCCTAGAGACTCAGAGTATGATGCCCTACCTTTCTGATCCTATCAAAACCTGGAGGATGGAACACTAGATGATGAATGTGTTGGGGCTGAAGATTTCTAATTAAACTGCGAGCGATTTCCACAACTCGATTTCTGATGAGTGTACTCAAAGTTCCTTGTTGTAGCCTTCTTATTCTCCTTAGCAAGTTCCATAAGCTTGTCTCCCTCAACCTGCTAAGCATGAGTCATGAGCCTAGAGATATTCATGTTCTCCAACAATATCGCATTTCTGCATTGTGTTTTCACCAACTCAGACACTCAAAATAGGAACTTACTCATTTGCGCCTTGGGATCGACTACCATATGTGGAGCATACTTGGAGAGCTGGGTGAACTTATGTTCATACTATTGGACCGATATAGAACCCTGTCTCAAATTCATGAATTCATGTGCCTTAGCTTCTCTCAACTCTCTCAGA
The DNA here is from genome assembly GCA_036250505.1 of Solanum acaule. Classification (NCBI taxonomy): domain Eukaryota; kingdom Viridiplantae; phylum Streptophyta; class Magnoliopsida; order Solanales; family Solanaceae; genus Solanum; species Solanum acaule. The sequence goes on from JAJOOR010004414.1 coordinate 32,245, forward strand.
AAGAACTTGTCCAAAAAAAAACTATAAAACACTCCCAAGTCACAAGAGCTGCATTCTCACCCATGTTCTCCTTCCACTTCGTGAACCATATGTGAGCCACATCCTTATGTTGGTAGGACACCAACTCTACCCTATAATTTCCAATCACTTGCATCACTCCAAATATCTTCTTGACCTCATCAATAAAGTTCTGGGGATCTTCACCAACTTATGACCCTAGAAACTCAGGTAGATTCATCCTAATGAAATCACGGACCCTAGCTACCACTAATCCACCACTAGCATTTGCAGGAACTAGAACCTAGTGATTGTTTTGGTCAGCTACGCTCTGGGCCAAAATTTAAATGGTGTTCTAAAACTCATCATTCGAAACCTCATGGTCTGGAACTAAAGGAGTTGTTTTAGTGTTGCTGGAGTTAGCATTCATTAGGTAATCTCTACGAGGAGGCATGATCTAAAAATGCATAATGTCGAGTAAGAAAAAGGAGATCATACCCACGAATGACAAGAATATCAAAAATGTGAAGTTTTTCCTAAAATAGTTCATAGCCTCCCCCTCATAGGTGTGTCGCGCTTCATACTCATGAAGGGGACTCTACTTAGTGCGGCTTCTTAAACATCCTAGGACTCTTGAACCAATTATGTCACGCCCTGAGGCTACCCCCTTGATGTAACATGACACCTAGGATCAGGAGTGACCCTAATCTAACCCTAAACTGGCATATCATAAGAATACTTACAGATTTACTTATAATAGATATATTATGCGGGAACTTAAACATAATGTAAAGTGAAATGATGGGGAATACCCATTCTAACTATATAAAGATTGAGAGTTCCATAACAACTGAAAGATCAAACAAAAATTTAAAACTAAATCTAACTATGTCTGAAATAAGCCTATAACTGACTAAAGATGTTGGGACATACCCCCAACTAACTCTAGCAAACCTGAAACTAAAAAGACTTAAAATGAAAGAAAACATGTCTATTGTCCTCGAAGAATGAGGACTCACCATTGGTACTGCTGAACTGGATATCGAAAACAAATCTATGCGTAATTTAAATGTTAAGGACCTGAACCTATATCACGAGAAGATGTAGCACAGAGTATGCGTCAGTACTTGAAAGGTACTAAGCATGCATGATAAAATACAACTGAAAAATATATACATAACTTAACAAAGCAATAAGAGATATGATATAATCTGAACTAAATGTAAATACTGAAATATACTAAATATTGAGCTAACTGAATTCATTGACCAAGAACATAGCATGTTGAGACTGAATACTGAACTATAACTAGAAACCTAGTCAATGCACAAGAGTCTAATTGTGGGAGCTACTATTAACCGACATAAAACCACAAGAGCGATCCATGGAGTCCGGTGTTTATGCCCCATCGAGAGGACCCAACATACTGTGCCAATTGTATAAAGGCATGACTGGCATGATTACTAAATATTATGCCCACAGAGTGGACTTAACCTACGAGGGCACGAAGTTCTGGGACTATGAGGGTGACTGATACTAGTCCACTTGGTATTAAGCCTACTCCCAAGGGAATATGTAAATAACACATTATGACTAAATTTATGTAATACTAAATAGCTCAAAATACTGACATGCTAACTGAAAAATGCAACATTAATGTACCTATAATGAAACATTCTTAGGTAGGGCATCTATATCTAAAGAACCTGACCTAGCAAGTGTAATTCATGAACTAAACGAATCTACACAACTAGGGTACTGAGTTTCATGCAAGAAGCTACGCAAGAATTCCTCAAAAATATGGTAATATGATTAGGATTAGTCTAACAGCTAAATCACAACACTTTTCTAAAGTTCAAAAAACCCTCGGTCTAAACATGATATAGAGAATCAAGAATCTCACTGAATTCTAGGGACCTTATGGGTGAAAGGAACCCACTAGTGAAATCCCACATACCTGGTGACGAATTTCACACAGAAAACTTTTGATTTCTTGGATGGAACTGGAGGAAACCTTGTTGCATTCTTCGAGAGGGTTGGTCGACTCTTTCTTCTTTCTTTCATTCAAATTGGATGAATTTTGGAGAACAACTTGACTAGGGTAAGTTCTAATTTAGTTACTAGGACAAAGTTGACCATAATGACGTAGTTTAGGGGTTAAACGATGCAGTTTAGGTGTCCAACACATAGGGAAAAGACCAAAACGACCCTGACTTAAAAGTTGTCGGGGCCAACAAATGGATTGTCAACAAACCTGTGGTCCCACCTTCAGTCCGTAGGTACAGACTTGGGTAATTTTTTTCTAGGTTCTGGGAGGGAGCTACAGGTGGCTAACCACAGATCCCACCTACGGTTTGTGGGTCAACCTACGGTCCGTAGGTGGCCCCATTGGTGGCACCTGCAACTTCTGAAATTTCTGCATTTTTTGTTTTCTAGAATACAAGGTATTACAACTACAGAAGGTTTGTTTAGGGGTTTTTGTTGATTGTCTCTCAATTGACAACATTGACTCAAAAAAAGGCTATCTTCATATGGTCCAAAGTATGTGAGAATAGTTTTTAAGGAATTGAAGGTTAGACTTACATCCGCTCCGTTGCTGAATTTACCAGAAGGGACGGCTGGTTTTGTTGTTCATTGTGATGCCTTGAGAATTGGCTTAGGATGCGTACTGATGAATTCAAGATTTGGACTCATTTAGGGCTTTGTTTTTATAGAATTGGTGTCCTCAAATGCTTAATTTGTGCCAATAACTGATGTAAAACCCTTGATTCTACAAGGAAAACACAAGCTGAAGAAGAAAAGAGGAAAAATAAGACTGATGATTGCTGAGATAGCTCAGTGAATCCCCAACTTGCTCCTTTACTACCTAAAATTATAGAACTCTGAGGCTGGATTAGGAGTAACTTCGGTTAGCAGTAGTTTCAGTCGGCGCAACGCCGATTGCATCGACGAAGGACGACTATGTTGCCAAAGGTACTAATGAAGATCAAGAAACACACTGATAGGCGGGTCAAAATAAAAAAGGGCGCATCGCGGAATGAAATGGTGATCCCAATCTGGCCTAAAATTACAGTGGATGGATGAAGAAAAGGTGAAGAATGAAGGTGAGACGAAAGAACGATCGGCAAGTTACTGAACGATCGATAAGTTACTGAACGGTCGATGATGCGCAACTTTCCTCTCCGATTGGTCCCAAAAAGTCACAAGCTAGACTTATATAAATAGACTTTTGCAAGAGAGAGAAATCATTCAGAAACTGGGAGGAACAAAAGATAGAGAGCAAAAACACTGTTATTGTTGATTTCATGTTATTTTACCAAGGTTTTTCATTTGGGTTTTGTAATAGAGAAGATATTATTATATTTTGACTTTTGAATTTCATTTCCCAGCTATGGAATGGCAGGTATTGAATTCCATCTCTTTACTATGATTGGCTAAACCTTAACTTTTGGGGTTTGACAATGTGACCAATTGTAGCATTTTACTAAATGAGTATTATCAATTAGTGAATTTTGGTGTTAATTTGTAGTGGGTCTGAACTATTATTGTGGTTTAATTTCATTATTGCATATTTAGTGTCATATAGTTCAGAGTTTTGTGCTTGCTCGAGAGAGAAGTATAGAACCAAAGTAGTAATTTGGCATCCTTAGTAGTTGGTCATGATGGTTTCAGCTTGAGGAAGTGAAACTTGATATTCAACCTTTGTATCTAGCTTGAAAGAGTAGATTTGATAAGAAAGTGGATTGGGCGTCTTACGGAGAGTGTTGAATTTCGAGAGAATTCAACAGAAATAAAATAATTATTCTAGAGAAAATTGCTTTACTTATAGTCCATTCTACCCATAACGAATTAATATTGTTGGTAATGATATACACCCATTGTGTTGAATTCGGCAGTTGGTTAGTCAAATCCCCCAAGTGTTATCTTATTATTTGATTGTTCTGTGTTGATTATTGATGTGGGTTGGTAACGACATTCAGGAAGTTTAACTTATAGACTCTTAAGTGTGGTGTTGGTTCAGCTGCAAAGGTCACTGTCATACTCTCATATTCAAATTCAAAAGAAAGCTACTCGCTATGGGATCGACCCCAATTTATTTAGTTGGGTTTATACTGACTAGCGATCGTTCACACTTAGAATTGGATGAAGTGTCCTTGAAACTTTAATTAAAATGGCACCGCTGCCGGGGAGTAGCGTTGTTTAGAGTTCTTTTATCGAAGTTACGATTGTGAATTTGTCGGCTGTAGTTGAATCGAGTTAGACTGCATTGCATTGGTGTTAATTGTGTTGAGTGGAAGTATGAATGAGTGAGGAAGAGGTGAATGGTAGGATAGCAGGTCACCAAGACGGTATCGATGATATTAATAGTGCGTACAACCCAACCAAATTGGGAGAAATGGGTGCAATTTGCTTACCAACAGCTGATGAGAATGCGATGTTGGAAGTCACAAGCACAATCCTTCAGCTCCTCAAACTGAAGGGACTTTATGGTGGGCTGACTCACAAAGATCCACATGAGCATGTGAGGAATTTCATAGAGGTGTGCAGCTCGTTTCATTCAAGAATGTGACACAAGAATCAATTCGACTCAGATTATTTCCACTATCTCTGACAGGAGAGGCTAGCATGTGGTTGGCTCAGTTAATAAAGAAATCCATCACATCATGGGATGAGCTTATCACGGCATTTAATACAAAAAAATTTCCTCCGTCGAGGATGATGAAACTCAAAGATAACATTTAATGTTTTAAGCGATTGGAAGGTGAACCCATCCTTGAAATGTGGTTGAGGTTCAAGAAACTCCTACTTCAATGCCCAACCCACGGGCTACCAAATGATTTGCTACTCCAATATTTTTACCAGAGTCTTGATTTGGTTAATAAAGGAGTAGCTGACCAATTGGTTCGTGGGGGAATAATGTTGCAATCATTTGAGGTGACTTCATTTATTCTTGATGATATGACTAAAATAAATCAAGCGTCGTACACTCTAGAAGGATCAAGTTTCACCTTTTTATTTTAAATTGACTCAAGAGCAACTTGATAAGGAAAGAGAAAGGGATGAGAACATCAAGAAGATGTTGGCCCAAATGGAGTTACTACAAGAGCATGTGTTAGAGAATGTAAAGAAGCAAAAGGGGGAAAATTGATTGTTTAGAGTTGAGGAGGGTTCTTTCTCGGGTTATTCAAAACTGGGGGAGAATCATGGTTGGAATTCCAAGAGATATGAGGAGGGTTTCCACCCATGCTATTTACAGCGAGGTGGGAGTCAAGGTTTGAACTTTCACAAAGAGGAAGAGCAAAGAAGAGATCATCAAGGATGGTTTGAGCAAAGTAACTATTGGAGAAGAGAGGATTATCATGAAGAAGACCACACTCAATCGAGTGAGAGTCCAAAGTCGAAAGGATGTGCAAGTGGTCCCTGCGTGAATGACTTGTTATCTCGCATCCTTGACAAATTTGAATATTCGAATGATTTGTTAAAAGGAAGAAAGGATGATTTTTCGTCATTGAATACTAGAGTGAACTCTCATGCAGATGCAATTAAGCTACTTGAAAGTCAGTTGAGTTTACTTTCCACGCAATTGAAGCCAAATATGATGGAAAAAATGGTGATAGAGGTTTGGCTGTGGTTACTCATAGTGGGAAGGTAGCGATAGGCGATCTGATGGGCAACGATGAAGAAGAAAAAGGTATGGAGGAGGAAGAAATACTCATCCATCAAAGCATTGCCAAAGGGCAACAAAAAGATGTGGAGAAACACAATCCAATCCCAAAAGTTGTGCAACCTTTACCCAAAATATCTTCTCCATTTCCCCAACGCCTCAAGAAGAGGAATGAGGATGAGAAGTTCAAGAAGTTTTTATCGGTGTTCAAGACATAATCGATTAATCTCCCTCTAGTGGAGGCATTGTTGGAGATGTCGGGTTATGCCAAGTTCATGAAGTAGTTAGTCACCAAGACAAGAAGCTTGGACTTTGAAATAATTGAAGTCTCTCATAGTTGTAGTGCAATAATGACTAATGAGAAAATAAAAAAGAAGGAAGATCCCGGAACCTTCACCATTCCTTGCACTATCGGTATGCTCAAATTCGCCAAGGCTCTATGTGATTTGGGAATAAGTATAAAGCTAATTCCATACGCAATCTATAAGCAACTTGGTTTGGGTGAACCAAAGTCCACAACATTGAGGCTTTTGATGGCGGATTGATCTATCAAGCACCCTGTGAGGATACTATATGACATATTGGTAAAGGTTGACTAATTCATTTTCCCGACTGAATTTGTCATTCTCGATTGTGAAATAGTTGTTGAAATTCCCATCATTTGGGAAAACCATTCTTGGCAATCGGGAGAGAGTTGGTGGATGTTGAAAGCGGAGAACTGAAGTTCCGGGTGAACGAAGATGAAGTAACCTTTAATGTTTGTAAGTCAATGAAGCACCCAAGCGATATTCACGTGGTCTTTACTATTGATGTTATTGATGAGGCGGTGGCTAGTATGAGCCATTTGATGTGTATGAGTGAATCACTTGAAGTTGTGCTTGCTAACTATGATGAGTACGAAGTTCAAGGCTACGAAGAGGTAGTAGTTCCACTCTCAGGCATGGGGAATTATTCTAAGACTCCACTGAAGCTGAACATTGATCTAAAAAATCGAGAAAGTCCTCCCGCAAAGCCATCAATAGAAGAACCATCGAATTTGGAGTTGAAAGTACTTCCCTCCCATCTCTGATATGATTTATTGGGGCAAAATAACACTTTACCCATGATCATTGTAGCTGATTTGCTTGAATGGCAAGTAAAATTGGTCTTCGAGGTGTTGAGAAGGCATATCAAAGCTATAGGTTGGACTATCTATGACATAGTAGGCATCCCCCCTGGCATTTGTACCCCCTAATTTGAATTATGTTTTTATTCGATAATTTATATTCCTATGACTGATTTGACCATGTTCGTACTTCCTAATTGATTCTCAAACATGTATCACTCCCTGTGGGATTCAACCCCAACTCATTTAGTTGGGTTTTATACTGACTAGCGATCATTGACATTTAGAATTGGATGAAGTGTCCTTGAAACGTTAATCAAAATGGTTCCATTGTCGGGGAGTGGTGTTGGTTGAGATTCTTTTGGCAAAGTTGAATTTTGTTCTTTTTTGGCACAGTTGAATCTACTTATTTTTAGCTTTGGTTTTCGTGTTGCTTATTTAGCAGAGGAAAAGAGCATATCTTATAGCAACGATGACCTAATGGACTACCCTCCTTTGAGATTGACGATTCTTAGGGATAACATCCTAAATTTCAAGTAATTGGAGGGTGAAACTATCCATGAGTTGTGGCCATGATTTAAGGCACTATTGTAGCAGTGCCCAACTCATGGAATTCAAGATAAGATGCTACTGGAGTGCTTCTACAGAGGTCTTGGTCCTGAAAATAGAAGATTGGCTGACCAACTTTCTCCGGGTGGTCTTATACGACAACACTATGAAATAGCAGCCCAACTCCTTGATCGCATGATTAAGACCAACAAGGAGACAGAGAAGAACCAAGGACTGGCCACATTGTAGAATCAACTGGATCTCTTGGCCAGAAAGATCATCGAACTGGACGTAATGTACAGGGAAAAAGATAGGTACATTCCCCCTCACAAGGATAGAAGTCCGAAGGAGTATGAGGGTGGGCAGATAGAAGAGGTACTCTTACTCATTCATCACCAAGTCGAAGAACATGACAGGGTGTTGAAAGAGATAAAGAGAATGTATCAATACTAAATCAGATGACTGCCTCTCATTCCATGTCGATTCAGCTACTGGAGACCCAAATGGGTCATAGGTTGTCTCATCTCTACCTGAGACAAAAAAGGGGGTTGCCTAGTGATACTAAGGCAAACCTCAAAAATAAAGCTTGAATGAGGACTTGCATCGTGCCACGACGTTAGCTAAGGCACTGCCTGGGAGGCAACCCAAGTTTTTATTTGCTTTCTTTTTGTTTTTGAAATAATCATGTGTTGATTGTGCAGTTTGAACTGTAAAATGTGTTTGAAAAGTGCAAGTTGGCGAGCAAAATGTCTAGTTGGTGACTTGCCGAAGAGATCGACGAGCCAGACTTGGACCCAAGATATTCTAAGATTGGAGTGTGTAAAACTCAGCAGGTCCATGGACTAGTTGGGGAATCGTCGAACAGGTCTGTGATCTAGACTTTGTCCGCCGTTTAAACCCCCACATTAATTGGAGGTCCTGTAAAACTCGGCAAGTAAAGTACCCACTCGGCGTGTCGCCGAGTAGTTCGGTGAAGAAAATTAATGTCACTGAAAGGGCGAGAACTAGACGGTTTTTAAACGGACAAAGTATTAAAATTTCAAACTCTTTCACATTCCCTCACTTTTTAACTTCAAAAAATCACACCCGCACTATATTTTCTACATTTTCACGTTTTTACCGCTTCCTAGTCGTCGATCTTGTGTTTGGAGTTGGAATTCTTTTTTCCCTAGCATTTCAAATAGTATATTCGAATTTAAAGCTTAGTTTTTCGTACCCCAAAACTCGTATTTAGCGGTTAAACTCAAATGCATTGTTATGAATTGTGTTACTGCGTGTTGGGCCTCTTTGAATCCATGTTTGCGTGCTTGTTTGCCAATTTTAATTTCCTATCATATCTATAATGCCTAATTGTTAATTTCCCAAGTTTTGTGCCTTAAAATTGATCTTAAATTGTTGGGTTTTTCTTAATTGTTGTTGGGTCTAGATGGGTTAACTATAAGTAACCCATTTTTGTGCTAAATGATGTGTTTTGCCCAATGATAGAGCGGTTGACATCATTCTTAAGGGCTAAAGTCATCAAATAGCTAATTTTGGCCAAATCGGGAGAAGACTGAGTACCCCGGTGGCATAAGTCTGAGTCTAATTGATCAAGTGTATGGTTTGATTTTGATTTCGGGGGCTGCAGGATTGATTTTGGAAGTTGGGGTTGAAAGTAGGCACGTTGGGCAGTTTGGCGAGCTGGGTCGAGCTCGCCGAACCACCCTTGATCCCCTTTAATTTCACAGGTTAAATTGCTTTTGGTTCTGTAACTTTTGGCGAGAAGCCAGAGTTCACCTAGTGCACTTGGCGACTAGCCGAAAGTCTTCTTTGATTTCCCTTTCTGCGCCCCTAACCTCTAAAATACATTGTAAATTTTGGCGGGCTAGTCTGTGCTTAGCGAATGAAGCCGGTGACTCGTCGAAAGGCCTTTCCCATCACCGACTAGCCATTTTTCTGGAAATTTTTGAGCCAATCTTTTTGGCGAGCTCGATTTAGCTCGTCAAAATGATTTGGCGACTCGCCGATCAGTTCGGCGAGTCTGTCTACAATATGAATTGTGATTTTTATTGAAATGTTTCTAACTTTCTACTATGTTTTTTGCAGATATGGCTAGAACCAAGTTGGACATGCCACCCCGTAAAAGAGCATGGGGAATAGTGATAAATGGAGTGGCAGCCAATCCTCCCAAAAAGGGAAAGGTGGCACCTCTCAAAAGAGGCAGAGGAAAGGGCAAGAAGCCCATATTTGAGGTTCCGGAGCACAACTGCTCGAGAGTCGTTTGACTCCCAAGATGCATTTTTTTAGCCAGATGACGGCCAGCCTCTATAGTCCTGAAGGGCAGAAATCCGTGCTACGTCTCGCCCTGACTCGTCGAGAATTCCCGAGGCCACCCCTTCTACAGCTGATTTAGTGCTAGCTCAGGCACGGACTGTGATCCCAGAGCCACCAGTACAGGGTCCTTTTCCCCGGCTACTGAACAGATTAAAGGTTGTCCGGTTGAGGACAATTCTAGAGGAGAAGCTGCTATCCACTAAGGGATTAGTGGGTAGATATTCCACCGTTAGGGACACTCTCAAGTTTCACAGGTTTGAGCAGTTCACCAGGTCCTGAGGCCACTATATTCCTACATGGGTACGGGAATTCTACATAGCATACGGTGACTTGTTACCTAAGGGAAAGAAGAGGGCCTGTGCTTTCAGACCGGTAAAGTCTATTATGGTCTGAGGGAAAGAAGTAGGGTGCAGTAGCGATCACATCAATATTGTACTTGGTAGGGCTATAGGTTTTGCACATGCATATGAGGGTTTGGATAAAGAGCAGTCTCTGGATGATTTAAAGGGTTGGCTTACAACCTTGATTTTTGATACCACCCTAAGGTGGATTGAGGTAGGAGCTCCCATTGAGAAGAAGGACCTGATTATTGCCGCTCGGTACCAGTTCGGGTTCATCAGCAACTCTATCATGCCATCGCAGAACGAGTCCATCCTTCGCCACGCAAAGGCAGCCTGTCTCAGATCCATAATTGCCAGGAAGACGCCCAACATGGAACTTATCATTGAGCAGGAGATGGCCATAAGGGCCAAACAACATAAGACGTCCCTTCCTTTCCCGGTCTTAATTACAAAGTTGTGCCGGCGTGCTGGAGTTCCTTGTTATAAAATGAGGGATTTCGAGGTCACTCTCACATCCTTTACAAACATCTGGCATATAAAGGTCGAGTACACTTGGGAGGAGGCAGACAGGAGGAGAGCACCTCCGGTGGATGCATCCTTGGAGGCTGATGTTTAGACGATACCTGAAGAGGCACCTTTGCCTACTCCAGCCTTTAAACCTTCAGGTACACATGCTTCCACTTCCTCCCAAATTCCTTGTGCTTCTACTACTTTCCACCACACCAGGATTACTCAGTCCATGATCCTGAAGATTTGTTACTTAGCCCATTCTACGGATGTGAGGGCTACCCGATTAGAGGATATAGTACCGTGCATGATTTAGAGTTCTATCCTAGCTGCACTGACACCCCTCCGAGCATCTATTGACACTCTCATAGCGAGAGTTGAGACTTGTGAGAGTAGACAAGGGGCGACTTCAGAGGTGACGGCGTTAAAAGTCGAGGTCGCTAATTATAGAAAGGATGTGGACTACTTGGAGTCCACATACTTCACTTCACCTATGGAGACAGTTGACGATGTGGATGTCCCCCATACTTCTAAGATTCCTCCAGCCACCACCAGAGACGTGCCGATGGATGAGGTGGCAACTGATGAGTCTGAGACAAAGACAAACGAAGAGCAAATAGAAGTGCCAGAGGAGACTATCTATGCTGACCTGCCTGACCTTAAGGAGACGATTATACAGTCAGTGATTCAGACTTCATTGACAGAGACGTCCATGATAGGCCTTAGTGGAGTTGGAAGTGATGATGTGGCACCGGGCATTCATACCTCGACAGATGGAGCGACTGTGTAGACAGGACCCCTCTTTACCTCCCTCTCTGTCACTTTTATTAATTTTAGTATTTTGTTGAATTCGAGGAAAAATTGCATTTTATTTGTGGTGGGGTGAGGTATTTCCATATCTACCTCTTCTGATTATTATTTTTGTTTGGGTTTTTGTGGTGTAAATTGTGTTTTGACAATGTTTTGTGGATGTTTGAGCTTGTCGCTCCGTATTTTAAATGTAAATCGTTTTGACCCTTTCTGAAAAAATTTGCCACCTCTTGTTGTATTTGATTGTTGTTGTTCTTGGGCAAATTTGAGTATCAATCATGATCAATGCCGATGACTTGAATAGTGCTCTTAATCGAACAAAAATGAATGTGTGACTACGATGAGGCCAAATGAAGTTGCATAGACAATATGTGAACTTTTTAAATCTCGTTGTGACTAGCCGGTTATCGAATGAGTCTCTTGTGATGAACATTGCACACTAGTGAAAGTGTTAAGTCTTCTTTGATATTGGTATCAATGCCTTGTGTGATCAGCTTACCATGAACCTTGTGGGATGACACCTAGAATTTTCCCCGTTGGTCCGGTTAACTAAGTGATACAGACTCTTGAAATGATCTTAGGCAACAATTTTGAAGAGTGAAACAATTTGACATTATACCTCTTTTGTGGCCAACCCTGTGAGTTTGTGAACTTTGCTTGAACACCATTTGAGCGTTATCCTTTTCTTTGAAGAAACTTGATGAAATTGTAATCCCTTTTTATCCATGCACCCATAATCCTCATGAAGTGTGGTTTGTTTGAAAAGCCAACTTAGGGGGGTGGTGAAAAGACAAGGTAAGTCAAGAAGTGCAAAAAGTCCCCCTTGATCCATGGTTTTGAGAAAGATGGAACCCCTGCATACAAAAAAAACAAAAAGAAAAGAAGAATGAAAAAGAAAAAGAACGAGAAAGTTGAGAAATAAAGTTGTGAAAGTTGCAAAAGAAATGGGGTGTCTGCTATTCCTTGAGAAGTAAATAATGGGGTGAAATTTTGAGCATGAGTGCAAGTGTTGACGAAAAGGAAAGAAGTGTTTTTCATACCACATTTCATGAGGATAACAACCATTGAGCCTAAATGACCATACCTTTACACTCAGCCCCGTTACAAGCCTTGAAAAACCATTTTTGATCTTGAGTGAGCTGAAACGATTGTTGGTTGGAAAATAAGGGCAAACATATGGGTGAAGTCATGCATGTGTTCATCTTTGTGAGTGTGAGAGTTGTATGTGATTCCGGAGATATAAATTGTTGAAGAATAGTGTGTGAATATGGAATCATTCTTTGTGTGAAGGCATTTAAGTACCTTTGTTGAGCTTGAACTTGCATTTGAAGCAAGTATTGTGAACTTGAGAATCTTTGGTAATGGCGAGTTACAAATTGAATATTCGAGTGCACAATTGATCCTTGCATGAGTAATTTGAGTCTTTTTGTATGCATTCATGATTGAGTCTTATGTCGCACTGTTTGAGACATCCTTTTTGAACTGCTGAACTTGAGTTTTACTTGAGGGAAAGCAAAAGTTTAAGTTGTGGGTGTTGATGAGTCTGAGATTTGGACTCATTTAGGGCTTTATTTATAATGATTTAGTGTCCTCAAAAGCTTATTTTGTGCCAATAACTGATGTAAAACCCTTGATTTCCATGTATATGGATCGAGGAACAAAGCAAGGACACTAATTTGCAAAAAGAAACAAAGCGAGCTGAAAGAATGAAGTAAAGCAAGCCTGGTGATCGCCAAGTCCACTTGGCGAGTCGCCGAATGGCTGCTTGACCGCCTAAAGTTCTAGTGTGCCAAACCTTGAACGAAAGAACCAAGTTGGCGAAAGAAATGAGTAGTCGGTGGATCTCCGAGTGGTTCCGCGAGGGAGTGTTGAAGCACCCAAAGTGACAGTTCTTGAGGATGCTGAAGGCTAAGGAAAAAAGGGCGATGGAATTGACCAAAGGGCGAATCGCCAAGTGGTTCGGTGAGCCTGACTTACTTCGCCGAGTGACCCTTCGCAATACATTTTTGGCGACTATAAATACATTTTTGAATCAATTGAACTGTATATGATATCATAATATTTTATTCTATTATTAAGTTTTGAACTGAGAGACAAGTTTTCTCTAGTTTTCCTTAGCTTTGAAGAATTGAAGTTTTTCACTTTTGAGAAATTAGATATGGGTCTTTGAGATTCTTCGACTTTGAACATTGTAAAGACAAAATCAATCTTACCCAGTTGATGGAAACTCAATTTGGTAATGATTTTTATCTTTTTATAATGTCTTGCTCAAACCCCAATTCTTGGGGTGTGATTATGTAATTATGGGCTGATTTAGTTTATGGGTATTGTTAATTGTTACTTTAAATGTTATTTAGAAGTGAGTTCAATCATTAATTATGGTTTAATTTAAGAATTGTAGTTGCAAATACAGTTCTACCCTTGTATTTTTGCTTTGCTAGAGAGAGTGATTTTAACACTAAGCTTTTTGATTGATGGTATGTGGGTATTGGGTTGATACGGGTTCAGCTCGAGAGAGTGAATCCTTAACCCAATTCCACACATTCAGCTTGAGAGAGTCAATGAACTAAGGTGTGGGTTGTTCTTATTTTCCATGCTTGTCGATGTTCGAGAGAAATCGACCTGATTCGGGGTGAATTGTTTGAGAGAAAGTTTACCTCCTCTATAGCCTAGCTTACTCACTAATATCTAGCTATTTTCTAATAGTTGCATTTACCCATTTGTCTATATTATCCTGTAATCGATCACATCCCAAGAACCCGTCTCATTATCGTATTTTGTATTGTTTACCACTTTTTGTAGTTGATTATTAAAACGAAAACTCCCTTATTTGACATTCGTGTCACCCCCTAATTAGAATTATGTTTTTATTCGATAATTTATATTCCTATGACTTATTTGACTATGTTCGTACTTCCTAATTGATTCTCAAACATGTACCACTCACTGTGGGATTCGACCCCATCTCATTTAGTTGGGTTTTATACTGACTAGAGATTGTTAACACTTAGAATTAGATGAAGTGTCTTTGGAACGTTAATCAAAATGTCAAACCGGGAGATCAAGAATATCCTGGCCAAGACAGTGAATGCAAATAGAATTGATTGGTCTCGAAAGCTTGATGGTGCATTTTAGGCGTATCGCACCGCATACAAAACACCAATCGGTATGTCTCTGTATCAGCTAGTCATCAGAAAAACTTGCCATTTACCAGTTGAATTAGAACACAAAGCATTATGGGCATTGAAAGCTCTAAATCTGGACTCGGCAAATACTTCAAAGGAGAGAGTAGATTAGATAAATGAGTTGGACGAATTCAGATTCAGGGCTTATGAAAGTTTTTCTCTTTACAAGGAAAAGAGGAAGAAGTGGCATGATTCTTGGATCCTTAAAAGGGATTTCAGAGTTTGAGATTGGGTGTTACTCTATAACTCTCAACTCAGACTCTTTTCGGGAAAGCTCAAATCCAAATGGTCTGGTCCAGTTAGAGTGACACTAGTGTTCACAAATGGTGCTATTAAACTAGAAGGCAAAGACGGACTTGCATTCAAAGTGAATGGGCAACACTTGAAGTTGTACTTTGGCGAATGCCAAGAGATTTCTCTGATTGAGGTGGTGTATCTGGAAGATGTTTGAGATCGTGCCACGATGTTAAAAAAGGCATTTCTTGGGAGAGAACCCAAGTGTTAGTAACTCAAATAATGTGTGTTGATTTTGCAGGTGCAAGCAATTGTGTGATATGCAGACACCATTGGCGAATCACCGAATCTGTTCGGCAAGCCCAACATAGTCCGCCTTCTGGACTCTAAAGATGGAGTTGAGATACTGGAACATTAGGCAGGGAATCTGCATCACTCAGTGACTCGCCGAAGTGATTGGGTGAGTCGATTTTCTCCGCCCTTCTGCCCCAGCTCTGAAAGCCTGACCCAATGGGTCATTCGGCGGGGTAGCAAGTCCATTACGCAAAGTGCCGACCTGTTCAGTGAACCCCGTTAATTCCACCTTTTCGCCTGTCTCTAAGCGTGATGCATACTGGAAATAAGGGTGATAGCCAGACCATTGAGGGAATCGTTGAGTAGTTCAGCGATTGTTTCAAGATTCTCGCCAAATGGGCGCCTAGTGAAGAATCCTTGTCACCTTGCTCTCCATGTTTACATACCAGTAGTCTATCTTTATTTTTCATTTTTGGTATTGTTTGTTCTCTACTCACATTGGGGACAATGTTGAATGCTTTTGGTGGGGGTGTGTGTGTTCAATTCAGTGAGTCCCTTCCTTTTTCGAAAAAGTTATAAATTTGAGTATCGGTTATGATCAATAATGATGTCTTAAATAGTGCTCTTAATCGAACAAAAATGAATGTGCAACTACGAAGAGGCCAAATGAAGTTGCATAGATAATATGTAAATGTTTTGCATCTTGTTGTGCCTAGCCAGTTATCGAATGGATTTTCTTGTCATAAACATTGCACACTAGCAAAAGTGTGGAGTCTTGTTTGATATTGGTGTCAATACGTTGTGTGATGAACTTACCGTGAACCTTGTGTGATGACACCTAGAATTTATTATGTTGGTCATGTTGACTAAGTGATGCAAGCTCTTGAAATGATCTTAGGCAACAATTTTGAAGAGTAAAACAATTTGACAATAAACCACTTTTGTGGCCAACCTTGTGGGATGTGTGAACTTTGCCTGAACACCCTATGAGCTTTAACCTTTTCTTGGAAGAAACTTGATGAAATTGTAACCCCTCTTTGTCCGTTCATCCATAATCTTCATGAAGTGTGGTTGTTTTTAATAGCTAACTTAGACCAAAAGCCTAAGTTAGGGGTGTGGTGAAAAGACAAGGTAAATCAAGAAGTGCAAATAAGTCTCCCTTGATCCATGGTTTTGAGAAAAAAGAAACTCTTCTATAAAAAAAAAGAGAAAAAGAAAAGAAGAATGAAAAAGAAAAAGAACGAACAAGTTGAAGAATAAAAGTTGTGAAAGTTGCAAAAGAAATGGGGTGTCCAATATTCCATGGGAAATGAATAATGTGGTGAATTTTGAGTATGGGTGTAAATATTGAAGAAAAGGAAGGAAAGTGATGTTTATATCACATTTCATGAGGATAGCAGCCATTGAGCCTAAATAACCATACATTTACACTCAACCCCGTTACAGGCCTTGAAAAGACCTTTTTGATCTTGAGTGAGCTGAAGCGAGTGTTGATTGGAAAATAAGGGCAAACGTATGGGAGAATTCATGCATATGTTCATCTTTGTGAGTGTGAGAGTTGTATGTGGTTTTGAAATTATTTGTTGAACAATTGTGTGTGAATATGGAATCATTATTGTGTGAGGGCATTTGAGTACCTTTGTGGAGCTTGAACTTGCATTTGCAGCAAGTATTGTGAACCTGAAATTCTTTGATGATGGTGAGTCACAACTTGAAACTTTGAAAGCACAATTGATCTTTGCATGAATAATTTGAATCTTGTTGTGTGCATTCATGATTGAGTCTTTTGTACCACTATTTGAGACATCCTGTTTGAACTGCTGAACTTGAGTTTTACTTGAGGACAAGCAAAAGTTTAAGTTGCGGGTGTTGATGAGTCCGAGATTTGGACTCATTTAGGGCTTTGTTTTTATGGAGTTAGTGTCCTCAAATGCTTAATTTGTGCCAATAATTTATGTAAAACCCTTGATTCTACAAGGACAACACCAACTGAAGAAAAGAAGAGGAAAAACAAGCATGATGATCGCCGAGATAAATCGGCGAATTGCCAAGTTACGCTTTTACCGCCTAAAATTACAGAACTCTGAGGCTGGATTAGGAGTAACTTTTGCGAGCAGTAGTCTCAATCACAGCAACCCCGATCCCATCGGCGAAAGACGACCATGTCGCCAGAGGTACTGATGAAGATCCAAAGAAACATTGATAGGCGAGTAAAAAGAAAAAAGGGCGCATTATGGAATGAAACGGCGATCTCGATCTGGCTCGCCTAAAATTACAGTAGATGGATGAAGAAGAGGTGAAGAATGAAGGCGAGCGAAAGGACGATTGGTGAGTCGCCAAACGGTCACCGATGCCCGACTTTCCTCGCCGATTGGTCCCAAAAAGTCACACACCACACTTTTATAAATTGACTTTTGCAAGAGAGAGAAAGCATTTAGAAATTGTGAGGAACAAAGTAGTAATTTGGCATGCTTAGTAGTGGGTCATGATGGTTTCAGCTTGAGGAAATGAAACTTGAGATTCACCTTTTGTATCTAGCTCGAAAGAGTAGATTTGATGAGAAAGTGGGATGTGTGTCTTATGGAGAGTGTTGAAGTCCGAGAGAATTCAACAGAAATAAAATAATTATTCTAGAGAAAATTGCTTTACTTATAGTCCATTCTACCCACGACGAATTAACATTGTTGATAATGATGTACACCCATTGTGTTGAATTCAACAGTTGTTAGTCAAATCACCCAAGTGTTATCTCATTATTTGATTGTTTCGTGCTGATTATTGAAGTGGGTAGGTAACGATATTTGGGAAGTTTAACTGATAGGCTCTTAAGTGTGGTGTTGGTTCAGCTGCAAAGGTCACTGTCATACTCTCATATTCGAATTCAAAAGAAAGCTACTCTCTGTGGGATCGACCCCATCTCATTTAGTTGGGTTTATACTGACTAGCCATCTATGACACTTAGAATTGGATGAAGTGTCCTTGAAACGTTAATCACGTACTTATGTAAAATGGAAAAGTCATTGCCTATGCTTCAAGTTCACTTAAGATCCATGAGAAGAATTATCCTACCCATGATCTTGAATTAGTGGCGGTTGTTTTTGCCTTAAAGATTTGGAGGCCCTACATGTATGGTGTTCATGTAGATGTCTTCACCGATCATAAGAGTTTACAATATGTGTTTAATCATAAGGATCTAAATCTTCGCCAAAGAAGGTGGCTTGAGTTACTTAAGGATTATGATATGTGTGCTCTCTATCACCATGGTAAAGCAAATATAGTGGTGGATGCTCTTCACCGATTATCAAGGGGTAGTTTTGCCGATATGTACATTGATTAGCCGGATTGGGTGTTTCGTTAATGGACTCCACCAAGGGTAGTGTTGTGGTTCAAAATGGTTTAGAATCGTCCTTTGTGGCGAATGTGAAATCTAAGCAATTTCTTGATCCGACCTTAGTTGAATTGAAGGAAATGGTGCTTAAAAATTCCGTTGACGCTTTTTCTCAAGGGGGAGATGGTGTGCTTCATTACTAAGGTCATTTCTTTGTTCCCAATATTGATGACTTGGGGGAACAAATCTTATCAGAAGCCCACAATTCTCAGTATTCCATTCACTCGGAAGCCACGAAGATGTATCGTGATTTTTGGGAGATCTATTGGTTGAATAGGATGAAGTAGGATATTGTAGAATTTGTGGTTAAATGTCCTAATTGTCAACAAAAGAAAATTGAACATCAGAAACTGGGAGGTTTGTCCCAAGACATTAGTATCCCTACTTGGGAATGGGAAGATTTGAATATGGACTTCATAGTAGGGTTGCCTCGTACCAATGACAATAAAAATCAATTTGGGTTATAGCAGATCGAATGATGAAATATGCTCATTTCATTCCCATCAAGGTTTCTTATTCAGTGGAAGATTATGCGAAGTTGTTTTTGAGGGAAATGGTAAGGTTTCATGGAGTGCCCTTTTCCATTATATCCGATCGAGGTACTCAATTCACTTCTTAGTTTTGGAAATCTTTCCAAAAGGGTCTTGGTACTTCTGTTAAACTTAGAACGGCTTTTCATCTACAAATCGATGGGCAAGCGGAGCATACTATCCAAAATTTGGAGGATATGATGAGAGCATGCGTCATTGATTTTAAAGGTAATTGGGATGATCATTTGCCTTTGATTGAGTTTGCCTATAATAATAGCTACCACTCCAATATTGGTATGGCTCCATTTGAAGCTCTCTATGGTAGGAGGTGAGGATCTCCTATAGGTTGGTTTGAGGTGGGTAAAGTTTCCTTAATAGGATACGAGTTAGTCCATAAGGCTATGGAGAAACTCTGACTTATTAGAGAAAGGTGTAGAACAGCCCAAAGTCGACAAAAGTCCAATGCCATGTTAGAAGAAGAGACCTAGGGTTTAAGGTAAACGATTGGGTCTACTTGAAAATCTCACCCATGAAGGGTGTAATGAGATTTGGGAAGAAAGAAAAACTTAGTATATGTTATGTGGGTCCATATTATATTTTGAGGCGTATTAGGAAAGTTGCTTATGAGCTTGAGTTGCCTAATGATTTGGCATCGGTGAGTTCTATTTCACATGTCTCTTTGTTGTAAAAGTGTGTTGGAGATCCGACATCCATAGTTACCTTAAAAGGTTTGAGAGTTGATGAGAATCTTTTTTATGAGGAAGTTTCGGTAGAGATTTTAGACCAGCAAGTTAAGAAGTAGAGAAACAAAGAAGTTGCTTCCATAAAGGTTCTTTGGAGGAATCAGTTAGTTGAGGGTGCTACTTCGGAGGCTGAGGCCAAATGTCCCGATATCCTCATTTTTTTCCTTCTACCCCTATTTTAGCTTGAGGTAATGAGTTCATCATGGTTTACTCTTTGTTTTGGTGTCATGTGTCTTCGATATATCCATGATTCCTTATTTTATGCATGTTCATGAAAAGTTTGAATTTTGAAAAAAAAAATGAGTTTACATGATTGATTTTCCTCATGTTGATGTGCATTAAGTATTAGTTTCATATAGACTTCATGATAAGATATATTGAACATGCTTTAGCTTGGAGTTGATGTTTCCTCCTCGGATATGTGCATTTATGTGATTCCATGTATGATGGGTTTATATGATAGAATTATTGTCTCCATTTGATTTCTAGAATCCCATCCAAGGATGAACGTTCCCAAGGGGGAGATAATGTAACACCTCAAAATCAAGTAGGCTAATCAAGGGACCAAGTGAGATGTCACAAGCCAAGACTGAGCATGGGCACCCTTCACGAATGCCTAGACAAGCTGTAAAGGGCACCACGAGGCGTGGTGTAGCTCGTGAAGGCTTAAACTGTTGAGCCATATATGGCTTACCTCCCAAGAGCACCTAGACGGCTCGTGGTGAGCACCACAACGCATAGTGATTCCCGTGAAGGAGGAGGCAGTAGCTACTTTAAGGCTGACCCTCCACACAAGCCATTAGACGTCTCGTGCAGTGGGTCGTGAGGTAAGTGAGATTTTGGGTAAAGATTTCCAAACCACTAGTCAAGGACCATGGCTGCTACCACGGCCCGTGTGATCCTTAACGGCTCATGAAGGGCACCATATCGGGGGGGTCGTGAGATGTAAGTTCAGAGGCTTTTGGGTCTTTTCCAGATTTCTTTACAACAATGCTATGTCATTTTGCCTATGCCTAGGACGCCTATATAAGTATTTTTAACCCCAAATTCAACCCATTCAATTCACTCTCTTAAATTTACCAAAGAAGATCAAGTTCTTCCTATTCAAGATATTTCCCTCTCTAGAAAACTTGAAGAAGAAGGGTTCAACCTAGGGTTTCAAAGCAAGTCTCAAATTCCACCATTGAAGGCAAGCTCTTGGCATTGAGGTACAATAGCTTTTCATCAGTGGAACCCTTGCAGGTATGGAGCCCCCAAGTTCTTCGAATTGAAAAGTAGAAATTCCCCAATTTGAGTTAGGGTTTTATTCCAAGTTATTGGTTCTTATGAATGTTGATTCAATTGATTTAATCATTATTGATTATGCATTAATTGATAGGATTCTATGCTATTAAGATGAAATTCCATGTACCCATGCTTAAACCATGTTTCTAAAAAGAAATTGATTCAAAATGGGTTTTACTCTATGAAAGGAAAATTTATGGATTTATGTGTATTCTTATAGGATAAATAAGATATGATATGAATTACCTTGATATTGAAGCATAGGTGATGATTTATGATAAGAATTGCTTTAAGAGTGAAGCATATGTTATTAATTATTGATTACTAATGTGATTGTTATGCAATGGATTTTCCCACATGAGTTATTCAAAGGATTTCTCACCTAAAATAATCTAAGCTAAGGAACTATGAAAATGATGAGGCAAGAGGCGATTACCCATGACCTCTAAAATGAAGGAGAAGAGGTGATTACCCATATTCCTTGAAGTAGGACTAAAGGCGATTACCCACGTTCCTATAATGCAAGTTGGACTAGAGGCGATTACCCATGATCCCAAGTTGAAAGGACAAGAGGTTATTATCCATGACCCTTTATAAGAAGGCAAAAGGCGATTCCCCGTGTCCTTTAAAAGATAAGCTATGACATGTTATGATAGATGATGAGCTTGAATTATTGCTTGAGTTTGCCTTCCATTATGAGTAAGACTAAAGGTCATTACCAATGTATTGACTAAGGGTGAGTCAACGTTACTTCAAGAATTACCCCTTACATGTTGAAATGATATATAATGTGCATTGATGATTCTTCATGACTTATATTGTTTAACTTTTATGTTATGTTTATGCATTCTATCATATTTAGTACATTTTTGTACTAACGCATACTCTATACTACATTTCTTATCAAAATGTAGGATCCGACATTCCTGAATCTCACCTCCGTTGCTAGGATCATAATAGAAGAAAAGTTGAAGATTGGTGAGTCCTCATTCATCCAAGGATTTGGCCACTACTTTCCTTATGTTCTTTTCAATTCAAGTTTTTAACATTGATGTACGGGCTACATCCTGGGATTCTATTGTATTAGATGGTTTTTGAGACAATGGTTTAGACTTCCGCTTTGTTTTGAAAATTTTGGTTATGTTAAAATACTATTTTAAATCTTATCGATTTCTATTATCTTGACTATGAAAGCTAAGTGGTTGCTTGTATGAGGCCTATCGGGGTCTTGTATACCAAGTTACATCTAGGGGGAACCCCTGGGTCGTGACAGGCTGCCACAACCTTGGAATTCGAAGAAGCTCCGGCAATCTAAACCCCACCCCGTTTCTCCATTTTCTCCCACCACACGAAAACCCTTCTTCCTTCTCCATTTACAACTGCTTGTATCTCTCCCCTTTTCCCATTCTTTTTACGGCAAACAGCCACCAAAAACCACCATCTGGCTATCATTAGTTCTCCAAAAAAAAACCATCATTTACAACGAGCACTGAAGCTCTTCAACAGTAACCAAACACAGACCCACAGCCCAGCGGCAAACCACCCCTGAATCTACCAGTTCCAAACAAAAATCAACCATAAACCAACGAATAGACCACTGAAACCCCACCTCGTCTCCGACTTCCAACAACAACCAGTTATCACCGGCAAACTCCGACCCAAAACCATCATCATTCCCCCTCCTATTCACAATCTCCAATCAGACCCAAAACCTCACTGAAATTGACCAACGCCAAAGCTTCACCACCAAAGGTACCACCGAAAAACCACCTTAAACCGCACCCAAAACCACTACTTCAAGCTCACGCCACCACCCACCGGAGAACAACACAAAACTAGCCTCCACACCCCAACAAACCCAACACCATCACATCACCGGAAAATACCATTAACGTTGGTGAGTTCTTTTACCTCCATTATTTTTGCTTTTATTTTGTTTTGCAAGTTTTCAATGACCTCTATGTTGTGTATTTTCAAGGTTGCTTTGTTTATCATGGTATAATTTTTATCCTTATTTGTGAGCATGTGTTGATAATAGTTATCCCCGCCGGAGTTCTGATCCTGGCAACCCCATTTTATTGTTTCTCTGTTTTATTTTAAATTTTACTATTTTCTTTGAACTAAACTTGTGTGGCGTTGAATTTTCAAGAGGTTTATGTGCTAATCTTGTTTCTGTTGATTAATTTTGTCATTAATATGCATTA
This sequence comes from Solanum acaule, assembly GCA_036250505.1. Lineage (NCBI taxonomy): Eukaryota > Viridiplantae > Streptophyta > Magnoliopsida > Solanales > Solanaceae > Solanum > Solanum acaule. The sequence continues at coordinate 55,394 of JAJOOR010004414.1, forward strand.
CTCTATTTTTTTTTTGTTAAATATTGTTTATTATATTCATTTTTTGATTAACTATATATTATTTTCTTTGTTTATGTTGATTTATTTTAGAGTTTTATTTTACTATTATTTTATACATTTTTCCATTTATCACCTTTTTCTTATTTCTAAGCTTATCATTATTTGTAGATTAAATTTTTTAGTTACTTATTCGAGTTTTTGATAATTTGCTCTATCTTTTACTTTATTACAAATGTCTTATATTGTTTTCATATCTTTACTATTTTACTGTGACTGATATTATTTGTTAGAATTGGTCAATTAAAAAATCTCTTCGTCGATTTTGGAGGCCTCCTCATTTTAAAAGACGGAAATCTTGTTTAGGTTCATATTCTTTGTATGTTAAAATTAGAGAACAAGAAAATTTCTCCGTCGGTTTCAGAGGCTTCCCCATTATTGAAGACATAAATTTAATTGAAGTTCATTTATTTTGTATGTTAAATTGGCTGATGAAGAAATTACCATTGATTTTCAAGGCCTCCCATGTTAATAAGACGAATTTTTATTTTTAAGTTATTCTTTAATTTGTTTATTTCATATTTATTTATTACCAACACTTTTAATAAGTGTCTTTATAGGTACCCGAAGTGCATCCCATTGAAGCTATTCGAATGAAGTTTGAACGATATTGTTTATTCATTATTTTATATTGATGATAGGCAAAATTAGGTTGTTTCTTATAATATTATTTTATTTTATTATTTTTGTATAATGAATCTTTATTATACTTGTATATTGTTGTTATCTCCTCCTTAATTTAAAGAAATAAATTCAGTCGAGACTCATCGTTGTGGATTTCGAAGGATGCCTAATACCTTTTCTTCGGAATTACTTGAACCTTTACCTAAAATCTATTGGTTTTGTAGACATTTTTTATTTAATTTATTAATTAGGTTCTTATTTTTCTTAAAATTAGGTGAAGAGTCCCTTTTCCCTTAAAATTCATTTATTCTTTTATAATTGATTATTATTTTTGTGAGTCACCGCAACGTTGCGTCCTCTTAGAGGATGTCAACAAAATGGTAACTCTGCTAGGGACTTTCGAAGTTCTAACCATTTTGAGTTCATTTTTCAAATCGAGGAGACTATTCTTTTATTATGTTACACATTATACCTTGTATATTTTGTTGTTTATTTGTATATTGTATTTATTATTCATTCATTATTTGTTTGTATTATATGTATATTAGCATTGTATTTCATGACAAGTTTTCATCATTTTTCATCAATTGTTTATATTAAAGAACGGTTTTGCAATCCCGCAACTGTTTTTTTAATAGCCAACCCTTTTCGAAATGCGTCGCAATTTATTCGTTCGTCATGCATCCAATGGTTGCCATAATTTCCACCAAGTTGTCCGCTTGGGCCCCAGTCTTTCAAACAACCACTCTTGGTCAACTAGTTCTAAAATAGTCATAATCTTTGTCCAATCTCTATTCAAATCACTGTTTCTTGAAACTACGTTTGGCCTCATTCCTGCTTCAACAGGATATGTAGGCGCCATAACGGCTCGGTCATGTTTCCCATAAGCTTTCCATTATTACAAAGCGGAAACTAGGGCAAAAAATTTTGAGGAGGTCTCCAAAAATTTCACAAAGGAGATAGTTGTTACAAGATTGAATACCAGAGGTTGTTAAAGCTGAGACAAGGGCAAAATTTTGAAGGAAAACCAAGGTTTTACTCTAACACTAGATTTATAGGGGTATCGCTCCACGTTGGTTTATACCTTTGCATTAAATTTGTGTATGTGATGTTATATTCATTGTATATCTTTGATTTTATTTATCTTACATTCCTTTAAAAAGATTATTTTGTTTGACATTATTAAATTTGGGTTGTCCGCCCTTCAATGTGACTCATGAATTTTACATTTCAATTACTCCCTTTCAAAAATTAAAATACAATTTTTGACATTTTTTAAGTTGGGTCTTCCACTTTTCAATGTGGCTCATTGGGTTTTTGTTACTTTTCCTTTAATAATAAAAAAGAATTTTGGTTAAATTTTGGTTGACCGCCCTTCAATGTTACTCATTGGTTTTTCATTTCGATCATTTTTTCTTTCCAAAATTCATTTGTTGTTCAAAACATATTTTTATGTCATATCCGAACGAACTACGCAAACTTGATTCTCATCAATGAGATATGTAGGCATCCCTTCTAGGGTTCGGTATTCATTATTCAAAAGATTATTTATTTTTTCATTCTTTTTAAAATGTTTATATTTTTGAAATTATTTTTTTATTTGGTTAGTGCCAACATAGATCGAGTGTGCATATGAAAAATAATTAGTACAATAGAGAAAATTGACTTCTTGTTAAACCATAGATTCTTTTGGAACCTCTCATTCATACTTTTGTAACACTTGAATATGTTCTCTTGCATACCTTTGAGATTAGAACAAAACCAGAGTCATTGTTTCATGTGCATTGTGTGGTGAGCTTTTGATTAAATTAAATTGTGTTGTTTTTTTATCTAGAATTTGGCCTGAATGTTGTTGAGGTGAAATCCTGAGTAAATATCCAACTTTGAGCCTTAAGCATTTTCTTTGGACAACCACATTTTTAGCTTATACCCTTTCTGAGTGTTCATACGCACTATCCCTCATTTGGCCTGACTTTCATGAGCGTACTAAAGATATGCAATGTTACAAAAGAAGATCCAAAGTTTAAGCTTGTCAAAGACAGAAGTTACAAAGTCCCTGAAACTCAAGAAATACAAAAATGACTTCAAAAGAAAAAAAAATCTCATAAGTTCAAACAAGCCAGATTCAACAAAAGAAGAAGAAAATTCCAAAAAAAAAAAGGAGAAAAGGGGAAAATTCAGACAACCAAAGCATAAAAAGAAGCTTAAAAGTACAAAACAAAAGGGACAGCAAAGAGGATGAAATGCTAAAACGTAACAAATGTTGAAATCACAGATTGATTACAATGTTTAAGAAGGAATTAAGTTATTTTTTCCCAAATGAACATCCTACCCGACCCTAAGCCTATATTAAAAGCCAATAACAAGCCATGCATGATCTCATTTCAAATGTTCTCACATTAGTGGAGATTTACATGAAGGTCAAGCCTATGGTATCATAATTGCATGCGTTGAAAACTTTTTAAAGTTTGAGTGAATTTTGCCAAAATCCCTCCAAATCAAAATACTTTAAATATGTGCAAATTGGGTCTTTATTTGTGATGAGGACACTTGAAACATGTTGTCGTTACTTAAGTACATATGAGGTATCACATGAATATATAGGAATTACCTCGAAGTCAATTTCTATTGAATGAGAAAGAATAGTGAGGAATTTTTGTGCAATAGTATTGTTGGCACTAACCAAGTTAAAAGATGTTTCATTGTTCATAAAAAAATGGGTTGACACCCACTTTTCAATAGCTGTCCAAACAAACTTTGTTAACTGTTTCATTGTTGATACTTGTCCAAACCAACTTTGTGGACCGTTTCATTGTTGATACTTTTCCAAAGTAACTTTGTGGACTGTTTCATCATTAAAATTGTATTTTTGGGTCGTCATACCATTCAAAATGACATCTTTTATTTTTGGGCCGTCATACCCTTCAAAATGATATCTTTTATTTTTGGGTCGTCATACCCTTCAAAATGACATCTTTTAAAATTTGGGTTGGCATACCCTTCAAAATGATAACTTTTTAAATTTAGATCATCATACCTTTCAAAATTAAATTTATAAAAAAAATTAATTTTTTATTTAAATAAAGTGATGCTTTTTAAAATTGGTGTGTCATACCGTTCAAAATGACACTTTTTATTCCATTCAAATTGACATTTTGTTTATATTCATGATGTTATTCTGTTTGAAATGTGGCATAAGTTAATCACCTTATTCATTGTTCATAAGAGGCCATGCCTGCATAATTCATGTTGCATTTATATTACAGTTGCTACTAATAATGGTTTTGCAGATATTGTTGTACACCATTCATATAAGTTCAAATTGGGTCGTCCGCCTTACAAAGAGACATGTTGGGTTATCAAATCCGTTTAAGTAATATGTTAAGTTCAAATTGTGCCGTCCGCCTTTCAAAGAGATACATTGGGTTGTCACTTCCCTCTAAGTGGCAGGTTATATTCAAGTTGGGTCGTCCACCTTTAAAGAGACACATTAGCTTGTCACCTCGTTCAAAGTGACATGTTAAGTTCAAATTGGGTCGTCCGCCTTTCAAAAATACACATTGGGTTGTCACCTCATTCAAAGTGATATGTTAAGCTCAAGTTGGGTCGTCCGCCTTTCAAAAGACACGTTGGGTTGTCACCTCCCTTCAAGTGACATGTTATATTCAAATTGGGTCGTCCGCCTTTCAACAAGACACATTGGGTTGTCACCTCGTTCAAAGTGACATCTTAAGTTCAAATTGGGTCGTCCACCTTTCAAGAGACACGTTGGGTTGTCTCCTCCCTTCTATTAAAGCAAATGTTAATTATTATATTTAGTTGATTATTGTTTGACATATTCTTTAGCTAGTAGTCTACCACTACTATATCTCTTCAAGTACTCTAGCACGTTTAGCACTCCTCTTTCAGAGGAGTTAGTTTAGGCAATTAGTTAGTCCATTCTTGTATATAAACACAATAATGGATCAATGAAAGATGAATCGATCTCTTGCTTTTATATGGTATCAAGAACCCTAATATACTCTAAAGAGTAAGATCTATTTTTTTCTTTTCTCTTCCACCCACCCCTCCACAAATGGGAGACACTACTGGTGTTGTTAATGTTGGTTACAACGTCGGCGCAATGATCGTTCAATTTAACCCTGCGTCCCAATTGCCCATAAAATTACATGGCAGTCACAATTTTGCAACGTGAAAGGCACAATTCTCCATGCTTATGGATGGTCATGATCTCTATGGTCATCTCGATGGGTCTACTCCTTCCCCATCTCGCACTATCACAACTGGCACAGCCCCTAGTGCCAATCCTGTATTTTCTCTTTGGTTTTGTCAAGACCAACTCATTCAAAATGCACTTATGGCATAAGTCTCAAACCAGAATTTTCAGTCTGCGTGATCGACTTATGTGTCTGAACAAAAACTCCCAACCAGTCACCGAGTATTTGCAAAGTGTTCGCTCTATTGCTGATGAACTCTCTATTGCTGGTGCCCCCAGATCCTTAGTGGTCTGGGTTAAGAGTTTCATGGTATTTCTGCTGCAATTCATGCTCGTGACTCCCCTATAACATATGAAGAACTGTACGAAAAGCTTCAGGACCATGAACTTTTTCTTCGACGTGAGAAGTCTGAAAGTGTTCCTACCCAGATTACTGTTGCTGCTGCTACATCCAACCAATCTGGTAATTCAAGCTATCGCAGCAATCGTCGCCCCAACAATAACAATGGTAGCAACCAACAACGGCGGTCCAACGGTCGCTTCACCTCACCCAATCAGAGGAGATCTTCGACCAACAACAACTCTTATGATGGTGTACGCTGCCAGCTGTGCAACAAACCCGGTCATGTTGCAAACGTTTGTCGTTCGTAGACTCACAATCATTCTGAGACCAAGGCCAACTATGTGTCAGGCTTGAACACATCAAAAAATCCTTGGATTCTCAGCTCGGGAGCATCTCATCACATCACTTCCACACCCCAAATTTTGCAGGCATACAATGGCATGGAGCAAGTCTCTATTGGTGATGGTAACAAAATCTCCATAACTCACACTGGTTCTACTCATTTAAATGCATCAAATAAATCTTTTAAACTCTCTAACACTCTCTGTGCTCCAAGCGTTAAACGTATTTTACTCTATGTCTCTAAATTTTGTCAAGATAACCTAACCTCTATTGAATTCTTTCCTTTTCATTTTTCTGTGAAGGACTAGGAAATGCGGACTCCGTTAGTGCATGGTTAGAGTAGAGACGGTCTCTATGAGTGGCCGGACTTAACCTCCATCTCTCCCCCTAAAGCGCATTTGACTTCCTCCACCACAACCAGTTTCACTTGGCATCATCGATTGGGTCATCCACATTCAAGAGTTTTACATTTTATTTTGATTAAATTCTCGCTACCTTGCTCGTGAGACAAATTTTCAGTTTCTAATTCTTGTTCTTCGAATAAGGCTCATTGCCATCCTTTTTAGAAGTTCACTTTATCATGTACCCAACCTTTCTTTAGTGATTTATGGGGTCCTTCTACAGTTTAATCAATTGACAATAAATTATATTACTGTATTTTTGTGGATAATTATACCAAATACACCTGGCTTTACACTTTAAGAAATAAAAGTGAGGTTACTAACCTTTTCCAGAACTTTCAAGCATTAATCGAACGTTGTTTTAATACGAAAGTTCTTTCTCTCTAAACAGATGGTGGTGGAGAATATAAAAGTCTTGATCAGTATCTAAGATCTTAGGGTATTGAACATCTTGTATCTCCTCCATACACCCCCCAAAGAGTTGCTCTCGCTGAACGCCGTCACAGGCATATTATTGAAACGGCCAGAACCTTACTTCATGAAACATCACTTCCATCGACTCTTTGGTCCTTTGCCTGTCAACATGCGGCTTATCTCATCAATCGTTTGCCTACCCCACATTTACAAAATAAATCACAATTTCAACTATTGTTTGGTCTGGATTGCAATTCTTTAAAAATCTTTGGGTGTCTCTGCTATCCCTGGCTTAAACCTTATTCCAAAAATAAATTAGAGCCCCAATCAACACCTTGTGTATATTTAGGATTCAATTTACTTCATCATTGTCATCAATGTTTTGATCCAAAATCTTCTAAAATCTATCTATCTCGTGACGTGAATTTTTTTGAAAATAGTTTTTCTTACCAAAATATTTTTTCAAATATTTCTACAACTTGTAAAACACTTGCATGGGAAGGTTCAAATGCAACAAACCCAACACCATCCACCATTCCTTCTCCTCCTCTTAGCCATGACTTACTGAGTCCCATACTTATCCCGAAGGCAGGTACCACCAACGCTCACAAAGACACCGTGTCCTCTTCTTGCGCTCCAACAGAATCTGCATCTCCAGGTACCTCTTCTCCTTCTCCTACACACTCTGTTGCCCCTCCTGATCACACTGATCCCCTATTGCCTCAATTATCAGCTTTTCCAATTGGGTACAGTCGCAGAAACAAAGCAATGTCATCTGCTGGCCAAAACTCTGCTGCCCATCTCACTGCCTCAATTCCCCTACAACCTTCTCCTGATCCTGTTCCAGTCACAGAACATCTGCAACCTTCTATACCTCCACTAACTCGTGTTGTGACCCACTCCCAGCACAACATCCATAATCCAAAAACCATCCTTGACTTTCTGGCTCACTTATCCCCCACCATCACCCTTACCAGCTTCAAACATGCTCACAAACACCTAGAGTGGCAGAGAGAAATGAAAAGTGAATTTGATGCATTATTGAACAATCAGACATGGGAATTGGTACCATATGACCCCACAAAAAACATTGTTTCTTGCAAATGGCTATACAGGTTAAAACGGAAATCTGATGGGACAATCGATCGCTACAAGGCTCAACTTGTTGCGAAGGGGTTTACACAACGTCCTGGAGTTGACTACCCTGACACATTTAGTTCGGTTGACAAACCAACTATTGTGCGCTTGGTGCTCTCAATTGTTGTCCATCAGAATTGGCCCCTCCGCCAACTTGATGTCAACAACGCGTTCTTGCAGGGTCGTCTAAAAGAAGAAGTGTACATGGTCCAACCTACGAGTTTTGTAGACGAACAATTCCCCTCCCATATATGTTGTCTAAATAAATCCATCTATGGACTCAAGCAAGCCCCTCGGGCATGGTACAATGAACTCAAGATATTCCTTCTGTATCTGGGATTTGTCAAGTCAGTATCTGATGCCTCATTTTTCATTCGCAAAGTGTCGAACAACATTTTGTACTCCCTGTTTTATGTGGATGATATCATCATCACAAGGAATTACAACTCCGAGGTAAATCAGGCAATAGCCTCTCTTGCTGGACGTTTTTCCATTAAGGATCTTGGAAATCTGCACTTCTTCCTTGGAATTGAGGTGCTCTGTACTGCCAAAGGTATTACCTTATCACAGTATAACTACATAAATGAAATTCTCTCTGAAGAGAACATGTAGGACTGCAATTTGGCAAAAACCCTAATGAGTGCCACTGACGTGCCTCAACTAAATGATAGTGCACAACCAACTGATGCCACTCGTTACAAAAGAGTTCTTGGAAAGCTACAGTACTTATCTTTTACTCGTCCAGACATCAACTTCTCTATAAATAAATTGTCTCAATTTATGCATTCCCCATCTGAAGTCCACTGGAAAGCACTCAAACATGTACTCAGGTATCTCCAAGGCACAATTCAGCTTGCTCTTCACATTCAAAGAGATAATGATTTCAAGCTATACATGTACTCTGATGCGGATTGGGCTGGAGATGTAAGTGATCGAGTATCCACTACTGGTTACATATTGTTTTTCGGCCAAAATCCTGTGAGCTGATCCTCCAATAAACAAAGAACAATTGCTCGCTCATCAACTGAAGCAGAGTATCGTGTTGTTACCAATGCACTTGCTGAAACCAATTGGGTGATAAATCTGCTAAAAGAACTACATGTTTCACTTCCCCAAGCACTAACCATTTACTGTGACAATGTGGGTGCGACTTATCTGTGTGCAAACCCAGTTTTTCATAGCCGCATGAAGCACATTGATGTAGACTTTCACTTTGTTCGCAAACAAGTTCAACAGAATCAAGTTCACATTGTTCATAACCATGCTGCAGATCAACTCGCGGACACTCTCACTAAAGCTCTACCGAAGCCAGCCTTTGATAAACACCTATTCAAGCTAGGCGTTGTTACACACTGGCTATCTTGAGGGGGGCGTATTAAAGCACATGTTAATTATTATATTTAGTTGATTATTGTTTGACATATTCTTTAGCTAGTAGTCTACCACTACTATATCTCTTCAAGTAGTCTAGCACGTTTAGCACTCCTCTTTAAGAGGAGTTAGTTTAGGCAATTAGTTAGTCCATTCTTGTATATAAACACAATAATGGATCAATGAAAGATGAATCAATCTCTTGCTTTTATACCTTCAAGTGACATGTTATACTCAAATTGGGTCGGCTGTCTTTCAAAGAGACATGTTGGGTTGTCACCTCCCTTTAAGTGAATGTTATTTTCACATTGGGTCATCCGCTTTTCAAAGAGACACGATGTTTTATCACCTCACTTCAAGTGAAATGTTATATCCAAATTGGGTTGTCTGCCTTTCAAGAGACACGTTGGGTTGTCATCTCCCTCTAAGTGGCACATTATACTCAAGTTGGGTCGTCCTGTAAGTGGCACATTATACTCAAGTTGGGTTGACTCATTATATAGAAAGCTTTTAAAACAGTAGATAATAACTCAATGTATATAAAAATACAATAATAAACTCTTTACTCTTATTTAGGAGATTCTCTAACCGACAACCATCATTATGAGCTATGTGATGATACAACGTCTTGCCCACGCTGCCAGAACTGTCCTATATCTTTCCAGAGTATAGGACATCCTCAACTATGTTGATCTACTAAGCTATGTTTAAAACCAATAAGGAATCATATAAAAAGTATGATCTTTTACCCATGTTGGCATCATGATTTATGAGGATTTTGAGTTGTCTGAACTTATCCCCATATCGATGCTCAATAGTACTCCCAATATTATATAACTCATGCTCATATGTTTAAATACATAACTCTTCCTCAATTTAAGGTAATTACTCAAAAGATTTCTCTTAAATGAGATGTTATTCAAAACTCCTCATAAACTTATTTAGAAATCAGTGTTTCTCTCATTTTAATGTAAAAGTATTTACACTTGGGAATACTTAGTTCTCGTATACTCATTTTCAAATATGCAACTCGAATCTCATCCTACTCATATTCAATTACTCAAGTCTTAAAGACAATTTATAAATAATTGTCAAAAGACTTCTCAAAATGACTCAAAAAGGTTTCCCAAACTTTACTCTTAATCTTTACTTTTATTTAAAACAAAGATTTAAGAGTTATGGTTAGGACATAGGATATCTAAATGATTTATGGAGGCTTCGATAGTTGATAATAAGAAACAAGGGAAGACTCAAATTGGAGAGCACAGGTGCGACGCGGAGAAGGATTTTTATTTTTGGTTGCGAAATAATTTTTGAGGTTGAGGACTCTGTATCCTCTCCACGACACGAATAATGGGTGACTATCTGCAAGCTGAAGTTCTAAAACTTCTTCGTCATGTGGACCTGGGCGCATATTTTTGGCCGATCTTTTCTTCCTCTCTCAAACTCAATTCAATTCATATCCAATGCAGATACAGGGTCAAATTTCACGAAATTTCACAAACCTTGAACATTTTCAATGAAACCCTCACAAAACTCAATCAAGACACTCAACTATTTCTCAAAGACCTCACCTCAAGGATTTCAAAGACCACAATTATCAATTAAATTGAAGAACTTCTCAAGAACTCAATAATCAACTTGAAGAATGAATTCATTGGTAAATGTGTCATGACCCAGGGGTACCCCCTAGATGTAACATGACATATAGAACCCAGAAGGACTATATACAAGCCACTTAGCTCTCATAACATAAGAAATAGAACAATAATAGTAAAACAATAGTCCAAGTCCAAAACATTTTATAAACGAAAAGCGAAAGTCTAAAATATTTGTCTCATCATAGCCATCTAATACAATGGAATGAAATTGGGTCTACCCCATATATTATGTCCAAATGAGAAATACATGAAAGAAAGTGAAACAATAAAACTATGTCCTCGAAGCATGAGGACTCACCAAAGCTAGGAAAATCTCAAGCCAACTTCTAGCCACGAAACTCGGAACCCTGACTGCCGAACCCTACGTTTGGGGAAATGTAGGCAAAAGTATGTGTTAGTATAAAAAAATGTGCCAAGTATGATAGTCATGCATAAAAATATTTAAATCATGCAAAAGGGGACATTTCATAAGTATGCAATGATCAAGCTAAAACTTGTATTTTGAGAACTAAAACCTGTAAGTCATAAAATCATGATCAAGGCAAGTAAACATCATCTATGAAACCTTTGAACTCATATGCAATACTTCTTGAAGTAACCTTACTTTCCAATTCATCTTGTTGTGGAGAATCAGCCTTAACCGACACAGAGACCTTGTGAGCTATAACATGATCCCCCGGTGTCTCCCACAGCGAAAAGGGTTGTCCTACTTGCCAAGGTAATGACCATGAACTTCTAGCTTAAGTGGATACACTAGCTAAATCAACCTATGGGGGCACATAGTTAAGGGATAAAGATATTTCTACTAGAAAGCCGACCTCTACTCGAGAGAGCTTCCATCTCAAGAGATTGTTTCTACAAACTTGACCTCTACAACGGGAGAGCTTCCATCTCAAGTCAATATCCTCTTAGTGCTAAGCATATATCCCACGGAATAGTATTTTCTTACTTATTCTCATTATCCATGGAAAGGTGTCCTTGGACAACCAATCCAAGCTAAATTCATTAGGATAGTTGTTACTCTTTGATTCAAGTAGGTGAGAAAGTCTTTCAACCTAAAATACTTTCTATGTGAGAAAAGCTTTAAGATCATTCTAGTATGTGTTTATGAGAATGTCCTTTCAACAACACAACAACACCATCATCATTGGTACTTTACTCTCAAAGCACCCTTAAAACAACTACATAGATTTCACAAGAGAATGCAAAATTCCATAATGTACCTCTTGAGGTTCAAAACCCACTTCCAATTATCAATACTTAGGAAATATAAGTTAGATATGGATTTCATCATAAATTCATGTAAAACTAGCAATACATGCTTAATTTCATAAAACTCTTCCTTGAAGATCAAAATCCCACATCATATAGTTCATAACTTGAAAACATGGGGGTTACATGGGTTCATGGGGAAATCATCACAAAATCACATTGTTTCATCAGTTCATGCATAATAGATCATAATTCAATCATGTAAATCAAAATTGAAGAGAACTTATGACAACTGAAGAAAACCCTAACTAAATATGGAATTTCTAACTTTGAAAATAAAGCAATTTGGGAACTCCATGAATGGAAGGAATCCATGGATAAAAACTAGCATACCTCAAAGCACAAAGCTTAACTTCAATGGAGGAATTGAGGCTTCACCTTGATACTAGCTTGAATCCTTTCTTCTTCTTCAGGTTTCTAGAGAGAGAAATATTTTGGGGAGGAAGAACTTTGATTTTATTTTGGGTTTTGGAAATAATGACAAATGGGTGAGTTTTAGGGTTAATATGACTTATATAGGGGTCCTAGGCTTAGGCAAAATGACATAGCTTTAATCTAATTAAAACCGCAAAAGACCATTTAGATCTCAACTTACAGTGGTCTATCTCATGACCACATGAGGCTCCATAAGTTATGGTCCCTACCACGAGCCGGGGCTCCCTCCGTGGCCATGGACCAGTAGCTAGGTGACCTACCCCCTAACCCCTAAAATTCTAAGTCATCACCACGACACCTCCCACAACCTTGGTGGCCTTTACGAGCCGTCAAGTGGCTCGTGGGGAGGGTCTATTTTTGGGGCAGCTTGACATAGCTACTGCCTCACCGCAACGAGCCTCACCGTGACTCATGATCCTCACCACGAACCGTCATAGTGGCCGTGGGAAGGTGGACAGTGCTTGGTTAAGACTAGGCTGCCCAAACCCCCTTCGTGGCCCTTTCCCTCTCACTTAGTCCTAGTTAAGCCTACTAGATTCTGAGGTGTTACATTATCTCCCTATTGGAAACATTCATCCTCGAATGAGATTCTAGACACCTGTCTAACGGAAACGACTCAAGACTAGCAGCCCATCATGCATGCAACTCATCAAAATGCACAAAACCAAGGAGGACACATCAACTCCAAGTTAAACATACTCAATGCACCATAAGGAAAGTAGGAACTAGACCTATCAAACCAACATGCATCAAATTTCAAGATTTCTCATATTCAAGGAGGAAATACCTTCTCCAAGCTAAAAGAATACTCAACACATCTCATAAAGCATATATGAAATTCCTTCTAAAACAAAAAGCATAGCTAAATCATGTTTATTAATCCATCTCATGAAGTCTATAGACAACTCATACTCAATGCATAACAACATGAGGAAAATCAACCTGTAAACTCATTTTCTTTTAAAGCACAAGTTTCTTCATGAACATGCATAACATAAGGAAATCATGGAAACACAAAAAACACATGACTCCAAAACAAAGACAACTCAAGAGGAACTCATTACTTCAAGCTAGAGTAGGAGTAGAAAGAAAAAGATGAGGATATCGGGACATCATATTGGCCTCGGCCTCCCAAGTATCACCCTCAAATAAATGATTATCCACAATACCTTCACGGAAGCAACTACTTTATTTCTCAACTTCTTAACTTGTCGGTCTAAAATCTCAATCGAAACTTCCTCATAAGAAAGACTTACATCAACTCCCAACCCTTCTAAGGGAAATATGGATGTCCGATTTCCAACAAACTTCTTAAGCATAGAGACATGGAAAACCAGATGCACCGATGCCAACTCATTTGGAAAATCTAGTTCATAGGCTTACCAACACGTCTCAAAAATTGATATGGGCCTACGTATCGGGGACTAAGCTTCTCTTTCCTACCAAACCTCATTACACCCTTCATGGGTGAGATTCTCAAGTAAACCCAAGCATGAACATTAAACTCAATTCTTCTCACATCGGCATATGACTTTTTTCAACTTTGGGTCATTTTCAACCCTTCTCTTATAAGTCGAACTTTCTCAATGGCCTCATGTACCAACTCGGGACCTATTAGGGAAACTTCACCCACCTCAAACCAACCTATAGGATATCTACACCTCCTACCATAAAGAGCCTCAAATGGAGCCATACCAATACTCGAGTGATAACTATTATTATAGGCAAACTCAATCAATGGAAAATGGTCGTTGATGATTCTGAGATTTTTTGATTCATTTATGGCTTGGTTTTCATAGTTTATTGTCCTTTAATGCCTAATCTATGCTTTAAACTGATGTTTATGTGTTGATTTGAATCCAGGAAACGAAACAAAAGATCAAGAAAAGGACATTAATAGGTAAAAGAAAGAAGAAAAACAAAGCTGAAGATCACTAATACCACTCGGCGATCCGTCGAGTGGCACCTTCACCCGCCGAAAGTTACAGTATGCAACCCTTAGGATGAAAGAAATCGGGGGATGAATAGTTCCTATCGGTGACACACTGATTGAATCGGCGAAGAGGAGTTAGTCCACTGAATATTGCAGGATCATCACTGCAAGTGCAAGCAAAAAGGTGAACCAAGAGTGCAATCGGCGCATCGCGGAATCCATCGGCGATCCCGACTTGGACCGCCTAAAGTTACAGAATGAAATTAGGTGAAAGCTCAAGACAAAAAGGCGATGTATTGAGGCGATTAGCAAATCCCTGACTCATTGGTGATGCGTAACTTCTCTCGCTGATTAACCCCAAAGGCCAAATTTTGAAAGAATACAAATTGATTTTTTGTGGTATCCTATCATTGTAAAACTCATATTTTGAACATAAATAGTGTTCTTGCTAAGTGTGTGAGATTTTTGAAGAGTTTCCAAATAGATTTCTTAGTGGGTCTTTGATTTGGAGTTTCTTGGAGCATTGTAAAGTCTTGGATTGCATACCTAGTTTATGGAGGACATAATTGGTATTAATTTCTTCCCCTTTATGATGAGTAGCTAAAACCCCAATTCTTAGGGTGTGATTATGTGATTATTTTCTTAATTAGCTTCTGGGTATTGTTGTTTACTAATCTATATGTTGTTTTAAAGTGGGACTGATTTATAACTGAGGTTCAATTTGTTAATTGTAGTGAAATTTGCAATTTTAAAGTAGCGTTCTTCACTTGCTTGAGAGAGAGGTGTGGAGCTAAGGTTATAAGTTGGTGTTTGTAGGCTTTGAGTGGGTGTGGGTTCAGCTCAAGAGAGTGAATTTTCACTCAATCCTACCTACCTAGCTCGAGAGAGTGGGTAAATTGAGGTATTGGGCAGGTTTTATTTGCGTGCTTGTCGAGGTTCGAAAGAACTCTCATGAACCGTAATAGTTGTTCGAGAGAAAGATATTGCATTTAAAGCCTAGCCTACCCACTGAGATTTAGCAAATTGTAAGTAATATACAATTACCCATATAGCAAAATTGTCTTATAATCGATCACATCCCCAAGAACTTGAATCTATTTGATTACCTTCCCTTTTTTCGTGCTTATCGTAGTTGTAAATTGACATCTCTAAAACCCCCATCTGACATTCGTTGTCAAATCCTTAACTTAATTTGTTTAATTTCAACAATGTCTACTTATATAACTAACTAAACCATAAGCTTTACTTCTTAATTGAATTCGATACGGTACCGCTCCATGTGGGTTCGACCTTAACCTTTCGTTGGTTTATATACCAGATTACGATCGCCTACACCTAGTATTGGATGAGGTGTAGTTGGGCATTTATCAAAAATGGGCCACTGCCGAGAGTGGTGTTACTGAATTCTTTTATTGAAGTCGGTTTCTGATTTTATTGTTTTATAGTTGAAACCATTAATTGTTTGTTGTTGAGTGTTGCCTTTGACCAGGTAGCACCATGAGTACTAACGGGAGTAACATCAGCCTTCTTGGACACCGAAATAACGATAGGAATTTGGTCGATGTTCATGAAGTTCAGCTGAGTACCATTGGTGCTATTCAGATGCCTCTTGTTATAGGGAATAATATGTTCCATGTCACTAGTCCCATGCTTCAACTCATGAAAATGAAGGGACTATTCGAGGGTTAGAATAGGAAGACCCACACGTGCACATCCAAAACTTTGTGGAAACTTATGGGTCGTTTACTGTGGAGAACATCACTCAAGAGGTGGTTAGACTTCGGTTGTTTCCCTTCTCTCTACAAGGGGAGGCAACGAAGTGGCTATCTGAGGTACCAAGAGGGTCAATCACTTTATGGGTATAGTCAACCAAAGCGTTTTATGTGATGTTTTTCTCGCCGTCAAGATGTTAAAGCTAAGGGCCAGCATCCAAAATTTGAAGCAAGTTGATGGAAAACCAATTCATGAAACATGTGTGAGGTCCAAGAAATTTCTGCCCAAATGTCCAACCCATGGACTCCCAGACAACATACTATTATAACACTTCTATCAGAGCCTCGATTCAGTCAACAAAGGAGCAGCCGATCATCTTGTTAGAGGGGGAATCATGCAACAACCGTTCACTATAGCCTCCACTCTCCTTGATGAAATAGAAAAAATGAATAGTGTGTGGTACACTAAAGAAAATCAGGTGTCGGCATTGAGTTTTGGGATGACAAAAGAGCAAGTGGAGAAGAATCAAGAACGGGATGAAAACATAGCCAAGATGATGTCCCAAATGAGTTTGCTTAAAGACCAAATCTTGGGGGGTATTACAAAAAACTATGAGGTGAAGAAGGAGTCAAGTTTAGAGAAAGGTTCTTACCTGGACTCTCTAAAGTCGAGTGAGAATCAAGGTTGGAGCATATATGGTGAAAATGAAAGGAGAGGATTAAATCATAATAGGGGTGATTATGATGAGTATTATGTCCCAAATAGTAGTAGCCCAAGGTCTAGAGATAGCTCTGAAAGTTGCCGGGTAGATGAGTTTCTATCCCAAATTCTAATAAAAGTGGAAGGATGACACGACACACTTGAAGAAATGAAAGCTAACTTCTCAACCTTGAACAGCAAAGTAAACTCTCATTCGGAATCTATCACACAACTTGAGTGGCGGATACATCAACTATCAGCCCAAATGCAATCTAAACCATCAGAGGGATATGTGAATGAAGTTGTGGAAGATTTTGAAGATGGTCATGAAAAGAGCTTAGCGCTATTAACCCGAAATGGTAAGGGAGTTGGTGGAGAAGTGAAAGTGAATGATGAAGCAAACACTAGTAGAGAAGGGCAAGGAATCATGGATGTAGAGGAACCCGACCATGTTCCGAAGAATGACATGTTCGAAGAGGCTAAAGAAGATCCATAGCAAAGCACCGAAAATGAAGTGGTATCTCATCAAAAGTCGATAAAAGCACTGCCCAAAATAAATCCACAATTTTGCAAAGACTCAAGAAAAGGGATGAAGATGAAAAGTGCAAGAAGTTTCTCTCTGTATTCAAGACCTTATCGATAAATCTACCTCTAGTGGAAGCGATACTCAGTCGGATGAAACCCCTAACCAAAAAATCTTTCAATTGTTCTTTCAACTCCTTAAGTTTTGCAGAGTCATGCGGTAAGGAGCAGTAGAAATAGGTTGCGTATCTGGGAAAAGGTCAATGTCGAAGTCTATTTCCCTTTTGGGAGGAATATTAGGCAAATCATCTGGGAACACTTCTGGAAACTCATTAACAACGGGGACTGACTCAAGAATAGGGGTTGCGGATTCAACATTCCTCACCCTAACTAAATGGTAAATGCAACCCTTAGAAATCATCTTTCTAGCTTTAAGACAAGAGACAAACTACCCCTTAGGCATAGAATTCCCCCTTCCACTGTAGGCTAGGCTTATTTCGAAACTGAAACTTGACTACACGAGCTCTACAATCAATAGAAGCATAACAAGAATGAAACCAATCCATACCAAGGATAACATCAAAGTCTAAACATATCAAGCTCTACCAAATCAACAAGAGTAATTCTATGGGATAAGGAAACGCGACATCTTCTGTGGACCCTCTTAGCCACCATAGAATCACCAACATGGGTAGAGACAGAAAAAGGTTCTAACAACACATCAGGGAGCACATCAAATATCATAGCCACATATGGCATCACAAAATACAAGGTAGCACCGGGATCAAGTAAAGCATATACATCTATTTGGAAAACTTTTAACATACCGGTAACCATGTCCAGAGAACTCTCTTGCTCACCCCGGGTCTGAAGAGCATAGAATTGGTTTTGCTTAGGAGCATTGGAATTCAAACCACTAATAGGATCTTGCTTGCCCTCTCTTTCTTTGGCCGTAAACATCGGGCAATCTCTTATTTTGTGACCACTTTTACCACAACCAAAGCAACCATCCGTGTCAGCTAGACACTTACCTTCGTGCTTCCTTCCACAGTTAGTACAAGTAGACATAGGAAATGAAGATCCACTACCATTCCCTCTTTGAGGCCTAGGGTTAGACACCCAATCTTTGTTGAACTTAGGAGGAGCATTGGAGGAACCTTGACTGGAAAACCATTGTCGAAATCTAGGACGATCATGTCCATTACACCTTGCATGTGAGAAATTACCATTACCAGTCTTAGCCCTTTTTACCTCTCTAGATTTTTCCTTAAGTTTCTCCTCTTTAATTTGTTGTGCATGGACCATGAGACGGGAGATGTCCATGTCATTAATGAGAATGGGGGTAGAACACTCTTTAACCACCATTTCGGACACACCCGAAACGAACTTACTCATTCTAGCCCTAGAATCCGCAACCATTGTTGGAGCATACTCAGTCAATTGAGTGAACTTTAGAGCATATTCCCTCACACTCATACTTCCTTGCCAAAGGTTAATGAACTCAAACACTTTGGCTTCCCTCATCTCAAGGGTAAAGAACCTATCAAGAAAGGCAACTTCAAACTTCTCCCAATCAAGAGGACCCACATCTTCCGATCTCCCTTCTTTCCATTGGTTTTACCACACTTGAGCAACACATTTCAATTGATAAGCGACCAACTTTGCCTTCTCCACCGGCGTCACACCTATGATCATCAAGACTTTGTAGACCTCATCAATAAATTCTTGAGAATCTTCCACAACTTTAGAACCATGAAACTATGGAGGGTTCATCCTAGTAAAGTCCCTCACTCTTGAAGCCACCGTACTTATATTCGGGCCTAGAGGAACCACAACCTCTCAATTGGCTTGGGCTGTCACGACATGAGGCAACACTTGAAAAGCAGCCCTAAACTCCACATTAGTCACTTGCTCGGCCAAAGGATCGACCGGAACTTAAGGAGCTTGGGGAGGAGCTTTTTGTTCCTCATTCTCCCTCAAATTCCTTCTAGAAAAAGCTCTCCAGGTAGTCATATCCCGTAGAACATAGGGTAAGGATTAGGAGAGAGATCTTATAGAGTTAAACTCTATCGCACAACTTAAGAGTAATGAAAGAAATGGAGTTTCCTAATCATTTTGTAGCCTCTCATTCATAAATATGGCGCACTTCACACTCATGAACAAGACTCTACCAGACGTGGCTTATAAGACATCCTAGGACCTTTCTAAACCTTGTGCTCTAGTTACCAAGTTTGTCATGACCTAGGGGTACCCCCTAGATGTAACATGGCGTATAGAACACCAAAGAACTCCATACAAGCCACATAGCAGCTCTCATAACATAACAAATAGAACAACAAGAGTAAAACAATAGGCCAAGTCTAAAAACATTTTATAAACGAAAAGTGAAAGTCTAAAACACTTGTCTCATCATAGACATCTAATACAATAGAATAAAATTGGGCCAATCCCATACATCATATCCAAAAGAGAAATACATAAAAGAAGTAAAACAATAAAACTCTGTCCTCGAAGCATGAGGACTCACCAATTATCGGAAAATCTCAAGTCAACTTTTAGCCACTGATGTTTGCATAATCAAGACACAACTTTCGATGCAAGTGTCTACGATCGTACAATAGTAAAGTAACCCAACCAAGGGTTGGGGTCGAGTCCCAAAGGAGTGGGCTTGAGAATTAATAGAAACAAAAATTATGTTCTAATTAGTCATAGCTAAAAACATTACCGAATATAAATATATTAAATCTAAGGGGTGACGCAAGCGTCAATTATCAATGGGGGTTTGTGACAATTAAGCAAAAAAAGGAAAATAAAATGAGTACTAATCATGGAGACGAGATTCTTGGGATATGATAGGAATACGGGTTAGACTAGACTATTTGGTACATGCTTTTGATAGTAAATCCGTTGAGTATTTGTGACTAGGCTAGACTATAGTGGGGTAACTTCTCTCTCGAGCAACTTACCCCGAATCAAATGGGTTCCTCTCAAACACCCACTTGCCGCATGAAGAACAGCCTCCGCCTTAGCCAACTCACTCTCTTGAGCTGAGTGTGTGAGATAAGGATTAGGGTTCACTCTCTCGAGTTGAACCTCATGTCAACCCACTCCCACCGGTCATCAATTTAGTAGTCTTAGTTTTACGACCTCTCTCTCGAGCAAGGCAAAAACACAAAGGTGAAATCGTATTTGCAACTACAATTTCATTAAGTTCCACCACAACTACTAAACGAAATCACATTTACACAACAAATAAACCATCAACAAGCAAGACCCAACAAATAATCTAACCAATATTCACAAAATCACACCCCAAGAATTGGGGTTTTAGCTACACACGTAAAAGAGATAGAAATTTATACCAATATGAATTTGCATTCAAATGGATATGATGATTTAAGTCTTAAAACAAGCAAATAGTGAAGAATCCACAAGACCCAAGTCCAAATTCTTAGAGTTGAAACCCTTTGAATCTTCAAGTTCATCAAAACCCTCTCCAAACTTAGAACTCAAAATTCTATGTTAAAAATTATATATTTAAAATCATATATTAAGCTACAACTCTCAACGAGTATTTATAATTTTCAAAAATCTGTGTTGCAGTGGATCATTCGGCATCGTTAGTCCAAATCGTTGATCAACTTGGCGATCCACCCTTTGGTTGGTTTCATCGCCATCTTGCGTTACCCTTCAGCATTGTAATGTTTTGGATCATTGGGTGACATAGTACAAATTTGCGAAACTGCTCGACAATACGCCGACTACTTCTTTTCACCGCCGATTTGATTCGTTCTTTCAGGGCTCAGAACACTGGAACAAAAGGAAAGGATAAGACCTTTGGCAACTCGCTGAATGGGTTTGGCGACTCTCAGATCTTCATTTCTTCCTTCTTTCAGCTGCTTCTGTTCCTTTTTGCTAAGTAGTGTCCATGTTTTCCCTCAAACTCCAAATACCTGAAACTTAAGGGTTTTCATCTGATATTAAGATAAAATATGCATTTGAGGACACTAATTCTATCAAAATATACCCCTAAATGAGTCCAATTTGTTGACTCATCAACACCCCCAACTTAAACGTTTGCTTTTCCTCAAGTAAACTCAAGTTCAGCCGTTCAAAAAGGGTATCTCGAATAGTGCTACACAAGACTCAATCATGAATGCACACAACAAGACTCAATTTACTTATACAAAGATCAAATGTGCACTCAAAGAATCAAGTTGTCACTCACCAATATCAAAGAATCTCATGCTCATAATACTTTCTTCAAATGCAAGTTCAAGCTTAACCAAAGTGTTCAAATGCCCTCACACAAGGAATGATTCCATATTCACACACAATGGTTTAATCATTTAAAGTTCCGGAATCAAATGCAACGCTCACTCTCACAAGGAAGAACACAATGCATACTTTCACCTATAGGTTTGCCCGTATTTTCCGATCAACTTTTGTTTCAGCTCACTCAAGATCAAAAAAGGTCTTTTCAAGGCATGTAATGGGGTTGAGTGCAAAGGTAAGGTCATTTAGGCTCAGTGACTTTCATCCTCATGAAATATGGTGCTCACAACACTTCCTTTCCTTTTCCTTCATCATTTTCTTTAGTGCTCATAAGTCAACCTATTATTCACTTTCCATGGATTGTTTGGAAACCCCATTTCTTTTGTACTTTATTACACAACTTTCTTTTTCATTCTTTTTCTTTTTCTTTCTCCTTTTTTTTATATGGAAGGGTTCCATTTTTCTCAAAACCATGGGTAAGAGGAGACTTTCCTTGTACTTCTTGACTTGACCTTATCTTTTCACCACACCCCCAACTTAGGCTTTTGGCCTAAGTTGGCTATTCAACTAACCACAACTTCATGAGGATTATGGGTGATGGATAAAGAAAGGTCTAGTTTTCATCAAGTTTCTTCCAAAGGAAAGTAAGGCACAAGGGGTGTTCAAAAGCGGTTCACACACTCACAAGCTAGGTCACAAAAGAGGTATATGTCAAATTAGCTCGCACTCTTAGAATTTGCCTAAGATCATATCAAGAGATAGCATCACTTAGTTGACCGGACCAACGGGGCAAATTCTAGGATCCATCATGCATAGTTCACGGGTAAGCTCATCACACTAGGCATTGACACTACAAGTCAAACAGGACTCCACACTTTCGCTAGTGTGCAATGATCATCACAAGAGACTCAATTCGATACTAGGCTAGTCATAACGAGATGCAAAGAGTTCGCATATTGTCTATGCAACTTCATTTGGCCTCATCGTAGCCGCGCATTCATGTTCGTTCTATTGAGAGAACTATTCAAGTTATCGGTATTGATCGGAACTGAGACGCAAATTTTGTAAAACAACAGCCACATTCAACACACGAAATGTCGCAAAAAATTTTGGACGAGTCAAAATCATTTTGCAATTTAAATTAAAAGGAGCCACAAGCTCAAACATTCACGCAAAGCAGTATTTAATACAATTATAGCTTACAACCCAAATACATAAACAAAACATAATTCACGAATAACACATAAAGGTGGGCCTCACCCCACTACAAAAATAAGCAATTTGTCCTCAAATGCAAATAACACAGAATCCAAAATGTAAAATAAAGAAAGATAGAGAGGGAGGTAAAGAGGAATTCTATCTATGCAGTCTCTCCATCTATCGGGGCATCAGTTCTCGATGTGTATGCCTGGAATTTGATAATGGTCCCTTGAGCCTCTTCAGAAGATTTAATGGCAGCTGACTTACTAATATTGTCCAAGTCATAAGCCGCTAGAAAGGAGTGCATAGTTGTGAAGAATCCATGTCTCCACGATGGAATAGTGGGGTCTCGGGGATTTGTTCTCTTGCTTGTACTGGCCTTCTGGCCCTCATTATCCATTTTGGGAGGATCTATTGCCTTTGTATTTTTCCTAAAATTTTTCTCTCTTATTTGTCGAGGTGGTATATCTCTTCTAGCTACTTTCGGTCTAACCATTTCTGCAAAGCTTTGAGAAAAAGTTAGAAAGTATTCAGACAAAAGCAAGGCTGTTTAATTTCAGAATCACTTCACCAAACCAGTTGGCGAAGCGCTCAACTACTTAGGCGATGCGTCGAGTGCAGTGCACAGAGAATACAAGGGTACAGACAAAGGGCGAACAGGAAGCCTTTCGGCGAGGCGCCGAATTCGTCTGGCGACATCATGCTTCTCGCCAAAAGTTACATAATTCAACATCACATTTAGCATTGAATTAAAGGCAAGAGGGGACTTTAGGCGAACTGTCGAGTGGTTCGGTGAGCTCAACCCAGCTCACCAAATGATCCAACGTGCCTACTTTCGACCTAACTTCCCAAATTCAACCCTACAACCCCCGAAAGCAAAAATCAAAACATGCAATAGCCAAATTAGGCTCATACCCAACGACACTTATGCATAACCCACGATTTCTCATCTACTATAGGGCAAAATTTTTAGGAATTAACTAATAAACTCAGTACGGTCAATATTATTGAATCAAAGCAAGTAAATAAAAATTTTAATCCTACCAGAGAGGACCAGCACACATCATCAAACTAATGTCATCGCACTTGAGCACACCTTTTGATAAAAGGAAAGTAGGGCTCGGAAACCAACCTTGGATGTTGATTAAGATGCTACTGAGATGCTACTGGATGTTGATTAATGCAATACAAATCTGAGCATAATTTAATAACCAAAACACAATAGAGATGCAACAATATTGAGAATAAAACTAGGTGGGTGTTTGCAAAGTTTGAAAATGAAGGAGAGCATAGGAAATTGAAACTTTTAAACCTTTGGCTTGAAAAACCGTCCAGTTTTTTCCCACTCGGCGACATAAGTCGTGAGTACCAAACCATTCGGCGTCACGCCGAGCAATCACCTTCCTCACTAAGTTTTACAAAATCCCCCAGTTAATGTGGGGATCCAAACGGCGATACAAATTGGGGTCGTCGAGCTGATCGGTGACTCGCCAATCATTTCTTTGGGACTACCGAGTTTTACAGACCCCAAACCCAAGCTGGGTTGGATCAAACGGCGATGTGAGTCGGGTCACCTAATACTTTGGCGACTCGCCAACCGACATTTCCCTCGCCAATCTCTTTCTTTCCAAATGCTTCCCACACTTCTTCCTGCACAATTAACACACCATTATTTTATCAAAGCAACATAAAGCAATAAAGGGTTTTGGGTTGCCTCCCAAACAGCACCTTAGTTAACGTCATGGCACGATGCGAAAGTGCCTTCAAACATCCTCCAGATACACCTCTTCAACCAAAGAAATCTCTTGACATTCCCCAAAATATAATTTCAAACATTGACCATTCACTTTAAATGGGGGTCGTTCTTGATCTTCAACCTCTATGGCACCATTGGTGAACACTCACGTTACTCTAAAAGGTCCAGACCATTTGGATTTGAGTTTTCCGAGAAAGAGTCTAAGTCGAGAGTTGTATAGCAACACCCAATCTCCCACCTTGAAGTCCCACTTCAGTATTCGAGCATCATGCCATTTCTTCATCTTCTCTTTGTAAATGGCTGAATTTTCATAAGATTTGAGTCTAAATTCATCGAGTTCATTCAACTGCTCTACCCTTACCCTTGAAGTTTTTTACCAGTCCAAATTTAAAGCTTTAAATGCCCACAATGCTTTGTGTTCCAACTCGACGGGCAAATGACAAGCCTTACCAAAAACCAATTGATATGGGGACATACCAATAGGTGTTTTGTAAGCGGTCTGATATGCCCATAGTGCATCATCGAGCTTCCTAGACTAGTCAGTTCTTTTGTCATTCACTGTCTTTACCAATATGCTTTTGATCTCCCGATTTGATACCTCGACCTGGCTACTTGTTTGGGGATGATAGGGGTTTCTACCTTATGTTTCACCCCATATTTGCGCATTCACTATCTTTGCCAGTATGCTTTTGATCTCCCGATTTAATACCTCGACCTGGCTACTTGTTTGGGGATGATAGGGGTTGCTACCTTGTGTTTCACCCCATATTTGCTCAGTGCCATTGAAAACCACTTATTGCAAAAATGGGATCCCCGTCACTAATAATTGCCCTAGGAGTGCCAAATCATGCAAAGATGTAACGTTTCAAGAATTGGACAACACTTCTTCCTTCGTTGTTTGGAAGTGCAATGGCTTCCACCCATTTAGAAACATAATCTACAGCCACCAAGATATATTTATTTCCAAATGAGCTCACAAATGGGCCCATGAAATTGATCCCCAATACATCGAATAGCTCGACCTCTAAAATAGGACTGAGAGGTAGTTCGTGTCTTCTAGACACTCCACCTTATTGTTGAAATTGAGAGCATTTCTTCAAAAATTCATGTGCATCCTTGTAGAGGGACGGCCAGTAATATCCACTCTGGAGAACTTAAGCGGCGGTGTGAATACCACTATGGTGACCTCCCACTGGAGATGCATGACAAGCATGGAGAATTTCTACCGCTTCTTCTTCAGGAACACACCTTCTAATGATATGGTCAGCACACTCTCGAAATAAGTATGGTTCATCCAAAGAGTATTTTTTAACATCGAACATGAACCTCTTTTGTTGGTAAAAGGTCAACTCATCCGACATCAATCCACTCACAATGTATTTTGCAAATTATGCATACCATGGTGTATGTTTGAGAGATATTGCAAACACATGTTCATCGAGGAATGAGTCGTCTATGTCGACATTATGCTCAACATCTTCCCTTCATTCCAACCTCGATAAGTGATCAGCCATTTGCTTTTCGCAGACTTTTTGATCTTTTACCTCAAAATCAAATTTTTGTAATAGTAGCACCCACCATATCAATCTTGGTTTTGCGTCTTTCTTTGCCATCAAGTAACGGAGTGCAAATGATCAGTATTTATGATCACTTTGGTGCCTAGCAAGTATGCCCGAAACTTTCAAATGCATAGACTACCGCAAGCAACTCTTGTTCAGTGACCGTATAATTTAGCTGGTCACTATTTATAGTCTTGCTTGCGTAATAAATTGGGTGAAATAGTTTGTTGCGCTTTTGCCCCAACACTACCCCCAATGCCATACCACTAGCATCACACATTACTTCAAAAGATTCGGACTAATTAGGGCTGATGTTAATCGGGGTGGATACTAGTTTCTCTTTCAAACACTGAAATGCAGCCATACAGACGTCATCAAAATAGAACTTCGCTTCCTTCTCCAAGAGTTTGCATAGTGGGTGTGCAATCTCTGAGAATTATTTAATGAACCTTCGGTAGAACCCTGTATGCCCCAAGAAACTGTGAACACCCTTCACTAAAATCGGCAGGGGTAGTTTCTCAATAACCTCAATTTTTGCCTTGTCAACTTCCAGCCCCTTTTGCGATACCTTGTGCCCGAAAACAATCCATTCCTTCACCATAAAGTGACTTTCTCCCAATTCAGAACCAGATTCGTTTCCACGCATCTTTGGAGCTCTTGCCCTAAGTATGTCAAGCATTCTTCAAACATATCGCCTACGATTGAGAAGTCGTCCATGAATACCTCCATAGATTCTTCAACCATATCCGCAAAAATAGACAACACGCAATGCTGAAATGTCACTGGGGCATTACATAACCCGAATGGCATTCTTTTGAATGTAAATGTTCCATAAGGGCAAGTAAAAATGGGTTTCTCTTGGTCTCCAGGCGCAATAGAGATTTGATTGTAGCTGGAGTACCCATCTAAAAAACAAACCACCCCCTTTTCGATAACCGGTCAAGCATCTGGTCCATAAAAGGCATTGGGAAGTGGTCCTTTTCGGTCCATGAGTTAAGCTTTTGACAATCCATGCAAACTCTCCACCCATTCACTGGTCTAGTCGACACGATTTCCCCCTTTAAATTTGGGACTACAGTGATACCTCCCTTTTTTGGTATACATTATACCGGGCTTACCCATTTACTATATGCAATCGAATAGATTACTCTCGCGTCTAACCACTTGATAATCTCCTTTTTCACTACCTCTTGCATTGGTGGGTTCAATCTCTGTTGATGTTCCATACTAGGTTTACATTGATTATCAAGTTGAATCTTGTTCGTACAGATATCAGGAGGTATTCCCACTATATCAGTTATGGTCCATCCTATAGCTTTTATTTGTTTCTGCAGTACTTCAATAAGCAAGTTCACTTACCCTTCAAGCGAGTCAGCTGCGATAATCATGGTAAAGTATTATTTACTCCCAAGAAGACATATTTGAGATGAGAGGGTAGTGCTTTTAATTCCATATTTGGCAGTTCCTTAGTTGATGGCTTTGCAGGAGGCCTTTCTCTATTTTTCAGGTCGATATCCAACTTGATTGGATTCCTAGAATATACTCTTAATCCCGATAAGGCAGCTACCACTTCATCCTAGCCTTGAACTTTGGATTCATCATAATTAGCAAGCATAGATTCAAGGGTTCATTCTTTCGCATCAAATGGCTCACACTTTCCACCGCTTCATATATAACATCCTCAGTTAACACCACATGGATATCGCTTGGCTGTTTCATGGATTTGCAAATATTGAAGGTTACCTCATCATTGTTAACCCGGAACTTCAATTTCCTGCTTTCTACATCCACCAATGCCCTCCCAGTTGCTAAGAATGCTCCTCCAAAAATAATAGGGATTTCAACATCGATCTCACAATCTAAAATCACAAAATCAGTCGGAAAGATGAACCGATCTATTTTTACCAAGATGTCATAGAGTATCCCCACTGGATGCTTGATTGATCAATCTGCCATAAGGACTCTCATTGTGGTTGCCTTTGGTTCACCCAAACCAAGCTTCTTGTATATTGCATATGGCATTAAGTTGATGCTTACTCCTAAATCGCACAAAGCTTTAGCAAATTGGAGCATACCAATGGTGCACGGGATGGTGAATGCCCCAGGATCTTCTCTCTTAGTGATTAGCTCTTTTGTCATAATTGTGTTGCAACTATGGGGTACTTCAATAGTTTCATAGTCCAAGAGCCTTTTCTTTGTAACTAGCTCTTTCATGAATTTGCCGTATCCCGGCATTTCCAACAATGCTTCCACCAGAGGGAGGTTAATGGATAATTTCTTGAACATTGACAAGAACTTTTTGAAGTTCTCGTCTTCATTCTTCTTTTTCAAGCATTGGGGAAATGGTGGAGGTATCTTGGGTAAAGGGTGCATGACATTTGGAACTTAAACTTGTTGCTCTGCTTCCTCCTGTGGTTCTTTGGAAAGGTTTTGTCGAATAGGTAATTCTTGTTCCTCCATACCTTGACTCTCTTTATGCTTTTGAGGATCCTCATCTTCCATCATATTCCCTGTTGCCACCTTTCCGCTACGGGTAACTACAACCAGCTCTCTTTCAATATCTTCCATCGGTGTTGTGGACGTTAATTGAGCAGATAATAGAGTCAATTGACCTTCCAGTATTTTGATAGCATCAGCATTAGAATTCACTTTACTGTTCAATGATGAAAAGTCATCTTTCATCCCTTTTATAATATCATCAGAGCCCTCAACTTTGTCGAGTATGTGTGACAATAAATCATTTACCCGAGGACTACTTGCACTCTCTTTAGATTTTGGGCTCTCACTCAAGTGAGTATGGTCCTCCTCATGATCATCATGCTTAACCCAATCTTGCCAACATCTCCTTGGTTCTTCACCCCTACAATAGTTCCAACATTGATTTCCGCCTCGCTGTTAATAGCGTGGGTGTAAAGCCCCCTCGTATCTTCTGGAGTTCCAACCTTGATTCTCCCCCGGTCTTGAGTAACCGGAAGAAGAACCCTCCTTAACTCGAAATACTTCATATGCCCCCTTCATGTGTTCTTCTAGAATCTCCATTTGAGACAACATCTTTTTGATGTTTTCGTCTCTCTCCCTTTCTTTATTGAGTTGTTCTTGTGTTAATCTGAAGCACAGTGGGGAAACTTGATCATCTTTGGTGTACCATGCCTGGTTTACTTTAGTCATACCATCTAGGAGAAATGAGGCTACTTCAAATTATTGTAACAGTATTCCTCCTTGCACCAATTGGTCAGCTATCCCTTTATTAACCGAGTCCAGACTACGGTAAAAGTGTTGGAGCAACAATTCACCTGGCAATCCATGCATTGGGCACTTACGCAAAAATCTCTTGAACTTTGTCCATGATTCGTGAATTGGTTAACCCTCCTTTTGCTTAAAATTCTGAATGTCGTCCCTCAGTTTCATCATTCTTGATGGAGGAAAGAATCTTTCATTAAAGGCCATAACCAGCTCCTCCCATGATTTGATGGAGTTGTTTTGAAGCTCGACCAACCATTTAGTAGCTCCATCGGTCAATGATAATGGAAATAACCAAAGCCGTATGGACTCTTGAGATAGATTCTTGAACGATAAAGGGGTGCACACTTCCACAAAGCTTCGTATATGTTCGTACGAATCTTCATGCTCTAACCCTCCAATTAAACCTCTTGAATGTATGAGCTGGAGTATCGCGCTTGTAACTTCAAGCATTGCATTTCTGTTGGCTTGTGGCATGCAGATTGCACCCATCTCACCCATGTGGGTAGGGTTATAAACACAACTAAATCATCGATGTCGTCTAGATGAAGAGCACCACCCGTTGGATGACCCGTTTGAACTCATAGGTCCTGTTGTGACACACAAATACTCAAAACAAAACTGAAATTTAAGTGAATAAACTATGATTAAGAAGATTAAAAATTTTACTAAACTAAAAATTCTCAAATAACACCACTCCCCGGCAGCGACGCCATTTTGATGTTTGCGTAATCAAGACACAACTTCCAATGCAAGTGTCTACGATAGTACAATAGTAAAGTAACCCAACCAAGGGTTGGGGTTGAGTCCAAAGGGAGTGGGCTTGAGAATTAATAGAAAAATAAAATTAAGTTCTAATTAGTCATAGGTAAAAACATTACCGAATATAAACATATTAAATCCAAGGGGTGATGCAAGCGTCAATTATTAATGGGGGTTTGTGACAAGTAAGCAAAAAACAGCAAAAACAAAACGAGTACTAATCAAGGAGACGGGATTCTTGGGATATGATAGGAATACGGGTTAGACAAGACTATTGGGTACATGTTTTTGATAGTAAATCTGTTGAGTATTTGTGACTAGTCTAGACTATAGTGGGGGTAAATTCTCTCTCGACTAACTTACCCCGAATCAAATGGGTTCCTCTCGGACACCCATTTGCCGCATGAAGAAAAGCCTCTGCCTTAGCCCACTCACTCTCTCGAGTTGAGTGTGTGGGAGAAGGACTAGGGTTCACTCTCTCGAGCTGAACCTCATGTCAACCCACTCCCACCAGCCATCAATTTAGTAGTATTAGTTTTACGACCTCTCTCTCGAGCAAGCCGAAAATACAAAGGTCAAATCGTATTTGCAACTACATTTTCATTAAGTTCCACCGCAACTACTAAACGAAATCACATTTACACAACAAATAAACCATCAACAAGCAAGACCCAATAGATAATCTAACCCATATTCATAAAATCACACCCCAAGAATTGGGGTTTTAGCTACACATGTAAAAGAGATAGAAATTTATACCAATATGAGTTTGCATTCAAATGGGTATGAAGATTTAAGTCTTAAAACAAGCAAAGAGTGAAGAATTCACAAGACCCAAGTCCAAATTCTTAGAGTTGAAACCCTTTGAATCTTCAAGTTCTTCAAAACCCTCTCCAAACATAGAACTCAAAATTCTATGTTAAAAATTATATATTAAAAATATGATATTAAGCTACAACTCTCAACGAGTATTTATAGTTTTCAAAAATTTGTGCTGCAACGGATCATTCGGCGTTGTTAGTCGAGATCGCCGATCAACTCAGCCATCCGCCCTTTGGTAGCTGTCATCGCCGTCTTGCGTTAACCTTCAGCATCATCGTGTTTTGGATCATTGGATGACATAGTACATCTTTGCGGAACTACTCGGCGATACGCCGACTACTCTTTTTCACCACCGATTTGTTCAATTCTTTCAGGGCTCAGTACACTGGAGCAAAATGTGAGGATAAGACCTTTTGGCGACTCGCCGAATGAGTTCGGTGATTCTCAAATCTTCATTTATTCGTTCTTTCAGCTGCTTTTGTTCCTTTTTGCTAAGTAGTGTCCATGCTTTCCCTCAAACTCCAAATACCTAGAACTTAAAGGTTTTCATTAGATATTGAGATAAAATATGCATTTGAGGACACTAATTCTATCAAAATATAGCCCTAAATGAGTCCAATTTGTGGACTCATCAACCACAAAACTCGAAACCCTAACTGCCAGACCCTACATTTGGGGAAATGTGGGCAAGAGTATGTGTTAGTACAAAACAATGTAACAAGTATGATAGCCATGTATAAAACATTTAAATCATGAAAAAAGGAACACTTTCATAAGTATGCAATTGTCACGCCCCAAGCTACCCCCGAGACGCAGACATGGGACCTAGGACCACAAGTGATCCCAAGCTAACCCTGCTGGCATGATCATGAGCATACTAAAGATAATAAACTGATGCGGAAGCTAATTCATAAATAAATCTGAAAAGATGGGGAATACCCATATACTATAACTGAATATATCA